>VNWX01000147.1:0-29889 GCA_009869905.1 Ceratophysella communis
GAACTCCTTGTCCTTCTGACTTAAAGGAAGCCAGAGAGTTCATGTTCATGAATCAGAGTAGCATGATGCTAATGGGTTTTTAGCTGGTTCCTTCTGATTCTGATGACTCGAGCCGAGGACGGACGTAAGAGGAAGTTGAGTCTAAAAGCCCGGCAGGGCTTCAGATGGAGGATGAGTTAATCTAATTTATTACTAACCGCCAGCAATTAGGAAGGAATCCGAACTTTGGCACGTAGTCGTTACAATTAGCTCAAGTCCCGTGGAATTTTAAATTAGGGAACTTCTATTGAGCTCCTGGCCCAAGTCTTCATAATTTATTATTATGAGAGTGATAAAGGAAAACGACGCCACCTGAGGTGCCTGCTAATACAATGCCACTCAATTCTCCATTCATATTCCAACTTTAAGCCAGTCCACAGATTATGTTACACACACACGTCCGCATCCAATGCACATAAGAGGTGTAGAGAGCATAAAAAAGTCAAGGTTTGCGGAAGGAATAAAATTTGCTGGGCATAAGAAATTAGCATGTCAACGTGTGACATTATTTCCCGTTTGCGTAAATCCAAATATCCTTCTCCCAATGCAACGCTTGCTTAAATCCGACGCTAAGCCCGTGGCCTGGCATTAGGAACGGTTATAAATAACCTCTTTTGTTTTTTCCTTATTTATTGTAGCGAGTGATCCACGGCTATGGAGTCGAGAGGATGTCTTGACATTTCTACAGTGGTGCGAGCGTGAATTCGACCTTCCTTCGTTTGACACAGATCGATTCCAAATGAATGGTGAGTCAGTGTGGCGTCTTTTGTTTTCTCTACTCGAGTCGATAATAGCAATAAGAACGTGACTCCTTTCCTGGGAGTCGAACTGCCCACAGGAATTCAGCTCTGCGACAAGGAATTGGCTCTTATTTCTGTCCATTGTTTCCGCGACTTGGCCGGAAGTCTCACAGCCTACAAGCTCCGCATCCTACTGCCCACTCATCTTCAGAAATGCATTCAAATCAAATATCTTGTTCTCGCCAGGAAGCACATATTTATAGATACACTCTGTGCTCGTAGACGCTGAGCTACTGCGACTTCAAATCCTTATTGATTTTAAACCAGTTCTGGGTCAGCCACGCAGGGTAACATAAGTGACAGCATACTGTGACCGCTACCAGGAAACTAGACTGGAATTGATTAATGAAACCAATAGCATGCAGTGACAGACATATCCAATGCTTTTCCATAAAATATGATCTATTATTGTCGAACCAATGCATTATGCATAGGCTACTGCTCTAATTTATGTTGCTAGTGAAATACGAAACTATANTACTGCTCTAATTTATGTTGCTAGTGAAATACGAAACTATAGATTTTAAACCAGGAACTATGACGCTATTTGAGCTTCTAGGAGCAGATACCCAGCAGCAGCATAGCTTCGTCACTTCCTGATTCGATTCTCGTAGCTGACTTCTAGGATTGACGTAGCGACGGCGATAGGAGAGATTTTAGACCCAGAAATATGTTTGTATTTATTTAAATTGTAATGTGAGAGAATTAGGATAGCATATATTTGCTTGGCAGAGTAATTAGAACAAAGAGGAGGCTTGTTTTGTTGGTTTCACGACTCGTAATTCCTAGCTATAATAATGCTATGCTAAAAAAATGAAAAAAAAAGTTAATCTTCAAGGAAGTGACTTGACGTGACGAGAGGAGTTTCGTTGCAGTTTGCTGTGCTGAACAAATTGCACAAGGACGAAGGAGATTAGAGCAACTACCATTCATATATTATAAACGATCCCCCTTTACATCAGGATACATTACTAACTACTCATTTAATGGAGTAATGCACGATTCAGAAGCTATTATTGCATTTTTCCTGATATACCCATGAACCCAGGCTGTTGGTTCCTTCTGGGATCTCACACTTGATAGGAGCTCTGTTTACACGCACTATCTCTCCTGTTTGCATGCTCTGTAGCATTTACACTTCCTAAACTGAGCTCAGATTACTTACATAACCTACTAAGGATGTCAATGCATCTATCTCTTTAAGCGAGCTTCTTCTTTTCCGGGAACACTTGTTGGCATATCCGAGGAAATCATTTATATAATTAAATAAAAAATGCCATGGAATAGGGAAATGATATATGATGACTTCATCATCGATTTGAATTCGCCTACGGCCTGGAACGAGGAAACTTCTTATTTAAATTTCCAGTTTTTTGGTCGATTATCTCTATCCTTATGTCCAAGATAGAGAAGGATCATATATACTGGGCTAAGCAGTTTTTGTTGGTACCTAATTTTGATTCTGACGTGAACGGCATGTCATGGAGCCTATAAGTCGAGGCTGAAAGAAGAGATTAGGAATTATGTGCGTCTGCAAAAAAAAGAGGCGTAAATATAGCATCATAACTCTTTGTCCACCTAACCTACTAAACCACGGTGGACATGCAAAGAACGAAGAATTAGGACTTTAAGACCACATGCGGAAGTAGTAAAAGGGAAGGCTTGAGAGCACACTACTGCCTGGCTTATACTTAAGAGTTGCAATTGGAAGGGTTGATGCTGGTAATGAAACTAAAGATTGGAAGGGGTTTAATGAATTGTGAGCCTCTTGCTCGTCGTCCTGTGCAGAGAATGGGGACGTTCTATTATTTTGGAGATTTATGTAAGATGCCTATTATCTCGCATTCATTCAAGACTTGAGTCGATTACTGGAATGGCTGAGCATGATGCAGCATTAATAGCTGGGATCTGGCCCACTGCCGGCCTATTGTTAGCTCTCTCTCTCGACTCCCTTCAACGCCTAATTGCCACTCTACTCAATTTGCTCAATCCCAAATGATGAAATTCAGAGTCCCAGACCAGGAAAGGAGGACAAGTCGCTATTACTGATGTAACAGTGGTAATCAAGTCCTTGATGACAGAGACAATTGAGGAGTCGTGCAGTGAGACTCCTTGAATGACCACAGATTTGCAAGTCTGGGTTTCTCCGCTTCGCGAATCTCTGCAATGGATGGTCGTTTAATTGGCTTTCTCTGGTTTGTTCTGCTTGCAGGAAAAGCTCTGTGCCTGTTGACCAAAGCGGACTTGGAGCTCCGGGCTCCGTGCTCAGGCGATGTCATTCACAATGCGCTCCAGCTCCTCATGAGCTCCACTTCGGACTCCTCGCCACTCACGCCGCACACACCCTCCTCCCTTCGCATGCTTTCACTCACACAAAAAGGTAAGGCATGAATTCAAGCTCTAGAAAACGGTATCGCTTCGAACACGTAAATTTTGCAAGTTTTACGAGGACACCATACTTTCTGACCCCTTACTCCAAGGCTGGGTCGAATGAATCGCTTACCCTGATATTTTGAACGATAACGGATGTATCGTATTTGAAGCCACTGAAAGCTTGAGAAATGCAATGAACGCTTTCTAATCTTTTTTGTTTGATTTTAGGAGCTTGGTCCATAGCAGACCTGCACTATGCCGCTGCTCAACAGAATGGTACGACTTCAGTGACGCTGAGCCCAGCTCCGTCGTTGGATGGCCACGCCGGGAGTCCACCTGAGCAACGCCAGTACAAATGGAGTGAATCATTCGTCCTCCTCCGCCTCCTGCTCCTCATCAGCAGGGTCAGGTGGCAACCACTCGGACGACTCCGAGTATGACAGCGTGGGAGAGAGCCCGGAGCGCTCGCCGGTGAACCAGCAGTCCCACAGCCCCTCCCCCTTGCCGCCCCAACCACAACAGCTCAGCAATTCCGTGCTGGGCTACCCTGCCTCAGCCAACACCGGCAGTGCCGGGTCAACCACTGCTTCTGGTCAACACAGTCCATCCGCCAGCACCAAGTCATCATCGACCTTTACTCATGGCGCCAGTAAACTGAACAATAGTCCAAGTAACAACGATGGCGGAGAGTACAATAACAGTAAGTTTCCAGGATTTTCGTATGCTACGAAACATGGGAAGAGAACTAATTAGATTGCATGCTAATGACCACCTCGTTTGCTTTCAGATGGACGCCTGTTGTGGGACTTTCTCCAACAATTGTTGAACGATCCAGCTCAAAGATACAGCAGTTTCATTGCATGGAAGAACTTGGAGACAGGAATATTCAAGATTGTGGATCCCCCTGGCCTCGCACGGCTCTGGGGAATTCAAAAGAATCACTTGTCCATGAACTACGATAAGATGTCAAGGGCACTCCGCTACTACTACCGTGTAAATATTCTGCGAAAGGTTCAAGGAGAGCGTCATTGCTATCAGTAAGTTTCAATTCCGATTAAATTGCTGCAATGCCCTTGACTCCTTGCCCTACCCTTCTCTGATCCCAGCAAATGCATTTGAGTTCCGTGTTGTCAGCAGAAATAATTATAAGCATGCTCTTTGTTCCTTCTCACAGATTTCTCCGTAATCCAGGCGAGCTGAAAAGCATCAAGAATATTTCAATGCTGCGTCATCAGCAATCGTCGTCCCTCAGCCCTGTAACTGTGACCGTGAAGTGTGAGCCATCAGCATTCCACGATAACGACTCGTACATTGACGACGATATGCCCACTGACCTGAGCATGGACCCAGAGCGCCACCTCAAGCGAGAGGAGAGTCCCACTGACCTGAGCATGGACCCCGATCGAAATATTCAACACGAAATGGACTAGAACGAGCTCAGCAGACTGCAGCACGGAGGGAGATGAAATGGACCCAAAACTATTTTTACTCAATACCAAGAAGGAAAGAAAAGCATGAAATTACTCAAATGGTTAAACGAACGACATTAATTCTGGACAGGAGAAGAGAACTGGGTGTGAAGTGAAGAGTGTAATAATTGACTCAGTCATCACTGCTTATCAGAAATCATCGAGACCACGCTAACAAGTAAACGAAGAGAAACAAGTGTGCCATATTTTAGTAAACAATCTCGATCCTGCACCCTGTACAATCATTTGAAACTCAATCCGAATCAATCCTATCAATCAGACAACTTCAAATCTTCACACCTGCACAATCAAACCTCAAAAATATGGGAATAATCAAGCTGACATAAGACAGTGACGGATTTCTTGAGAGCAGAATTTAGAAGAAAAAAAATCTACCTACAGAATCTTTCAAAAACCCCCAATTCTATACAATCAAACACAAATGTGTGGAGGAGAAGACCAGGAAGGAAGCAAAAGTGTGATCTCTTTCGTAGTACCCTTTGTTTTGTAAAAAAAGTAACACTTCGAAAATCACATTTTTTAGTAGTTAATTATACTAAATTAAATACGTTATAAGAAGTTCATTTCCAAGTACTACTACTACTTTACTCATAGAGGTCTCTTATTTGTAAATGTCAAGAAACGAGTCAAGTTGGCAGAAAGTGAAAAAATTACACGGCTAACTAATATTGTACTATGCTAATGCTATATTTTAGTGATAGGCTCTTTTCAAATTTTCATGTTTTGTGTATGGAATGAATGCCTGGACTACTTAAGGTGTCTTTGATAATAATATCAATCCCTACAAAATAGTAGACTATTTTACCTGAGAATACATTTAGCATAAGAGTCTTGTAATACTTAGTGAAGGGAAACAGTGTGCATTCCAAATACCATTTGTGTGTAACTGTTGAGTTATTAATTATTAGTTTATATATTTTACATACATTAAGCTTAGAATTCTGTATTTGTATTAACGCTAGCTATGGCACAATATATTTTAACCAGCCTAGTTTTCGGGTACTTAAGTGATTTTGAGTGTGCCCGCGGTTGTTAAGGTCAACGATAGAATTATTACTTTTGAAGCAAGGCAGATGAACTTCCAATAATCTCGTATGATTTTTTTGGGGATTGAGAGATTCAACTTTGATTCTTGTTATAGTTTAAATTAAAGTTTTATCTATTTGTGATTCAGCCTTTTATTCTTTGTTGCTTTTAAACGCCCTTGAGCTAGGAACTACTAGACAACTGATACCTAAGCCCAGAAGTACACTGCTGATTTCTAGGCTAAGCTTAATGACCTGGCTACTACAAGGCTATTAACTATTATATAAATGATCTTCAGCGCTGCAGTAAATAACCCGCCGATCTACGAGATAGAACCCTTTATTTCAAAGGAGAGGAGATGAGGGAGCCTGTACTTTCCCCTTGTTTTAATTTCAATTTACAATCGAACCAGACCAGGGACTTGGGTGCTACGATAATCAAACTATTGTTATATTTATGCATTGGCCTCTTATTTCAATTCCGTTTGTTGTGTTCTCCCAAAATTTACAACGATTTTATTTGCCAAAAAATTGAGACGAAGAGCGCCTAGTTTTTAAAGCTATTTAGCCTCCCTTGTCCACTGCCGTTCTAATAGTACTTCAGCCCCATGGAGTACTTAATCATTGCGACCCTAACATAATTGTGACGTTTGCAACCAGGTGATGACCAGAGAATATTTCTAATTTGTACGCACTATTCCCAGTCTTTCCTTTCTACAACAAGTGAGATGGATAAGAGAATTTAAAAAATACTATGCTAAGCGTAAACCCCAGTGATTAAGCCCATTAATGGAATTAAAATAGACAAAATACTAACAAGTACAAGAGAGGGAGTCGATTTAGAATGAAATAATTTGGTTTTGCTGTGTACCAGATTTCATGTGAGTGTGTGTAAATAGAATTCTAAATGTTATTTTAAACACTGCAGCTTAGTTATTAGAAAAATTAAAAATCCACTGATCGTTCACTAATTTTTGGAATATATTTATGTAGTTACTTTCTTTGCTTTTTTGTTGTTCTGGCGGGCGGTGAGTGAGTGAGACAATCAGAATTGATTCGCCGATTTCACAGGAGCAAGTGCGTTGTCTCAACTGTGTCTTTACTAATAATATATATTTTATATTTTTGTGTTTAACAAAGTCTTATCATGTATCATCATCAATCGTAACTCGTACAGTACAAGTGAAGTGATAGAGAGAGTGTGTGGAAATGATTCCCTAATTCAAGTCCTACTGTTGGTAGGCTCAGCACGACGTCAGGATTACGATGTGTACAGAAGAATTATTATGAGAGGAAAGTGTGTGATTATTACTACCTACGTATTCTTTAAAGTTGTATGTTTAGTTCCCTATTCAATTCTACTAGAAATAAGAATTACCTAACTTCATATTATATACGTAATAATATATGAATTTAACTTCTTTTTGTTTCAACATTCTAGTTCTGTAATATATGTAAATATTAAAATATTCCCAGAAAATTTAATGAGAGAAAAAGAATAAATTGAGGAAATTATGATAGAGACACAAGGAGTTGTTGGTCTACTTCCTTTTTCGCTAGTATTAAACTCCTTTATTGATCGCCCATGAAAATATTTCCATAACTTTCTAGGGGGTAACTCATCATAGAAAAACTTACTGATAACTGTATGAATTCATATTCCTTGGGATTGCCGTAGTTTCAGCTTAGGTACTTTCATCAACTGGTGCTGAGGTATCATGAGGACTCTTTGAAAAGAACGTCACATCGTCAGCAATGACACTTGTTGTAATATGGCCAACTCCATTCGCATCCTTCACTTCTCCATACGTAATTCTCCCTTGAACCAATACCCGCTGACCCTTGTTCATGTAGTTGTATACCGTGTCTCGAAGATAAGGTTTGAAAACACAAACACGATGCCAGTCTGTCTTCTGTAGAAGGTCTCCTACAATCAAATTAATCAGCACATAACACATGTTCAGTAAACATGTCTCGATAACAAATTAAATGAAATTATATATTACCCGAGTTATACTGATAGTTGGCATGAGTAGCTAACGAGAATACTACGACAGGATGCTCCGGAGTTCCTCGTTTTTGAGGATCTCCTCCAACTCGGCCCAACAATGTGACTTGATTGATAGCTACGCAAAACAAATGCCCCTCAAATTATAATGAATCGAACTATTTAAAATAGAGACTAACAGTTGTAATCAATGAATAAAATTACTTTTTTCCACACGGTTTGGCGCAGGAGCTCCTGCACTTGAGGGATTCGTGGCGGCATACCGTACATGCTGCTGCAAAGCCTGCAAAAAAACCCCATTAATTTCTAGGAAAACAAATTGGAAATTATGAACCCGGTCAAAAGTCACAATTATGAGTTAATGAGTGAAAAAATCGCAGAGCATTGCATTGAGCGTGTAAGTAATTGGTAAGTACCTTGCCGAGGAGTCTTCGTCCAAGCACATTGGCCATGACGCTGAGCCTCCTTAGGTGTTAAAAACGACACTGAGTTGTGAGATCAAGGACAGGTGACACGGTGGGGTTAACGCTGGTGACAAGTGACTGTCAATTACAAATTACGAATAAATTAACTAATTAAAAATGACAAAGACAAGAATAACCACGGTAAGCTCAATTTAAAAATCGAATAAAGGTTATTTCCCGGGTAGATTTTTCATTCAGAAACTCACTCTCGGTGCCCTAAACAACTTACCGTATTGTAAATCAAGGATTTGGCGCTTTTCCTAACCTCGAATATGCGGTATGTGCAGTCGCCTCCATTAGAAGAAAGCAAGCGATACCTGTCATATTTTTATAGCCGCTAATTCTGTATAAATGTGGCTTAGCCCATGAGCAAGCTTGAGCTGAGAGTTCCGAGAAATCTTGCGCGGTAACATGCGGCCTCGAAGAGAAACAAAAGAAGAAATACTGAAAAACCCACACAGACAGACGCACGGACATTGGAGGCCAGAACTTCCTGGTAGGTACCTGGGTCATTACTACTGCTAACAGCTAACTGAACTGCTGGTCACATGGTGCATCGTAAGGTGTCAAAATTATCGAGACTTTTGAATTGTTGATTGTGTGGTGGACAAGGGTGTCCTTGCCACTTACGGAAACCTCTGACATTAGTTCGTTTTCATCACATGTCACAAGTTGCAAGCAAGAGGATTGAGGCTGAAGTTAATAATTAATCTTAATCATTGTTGCACAGTTAACAGTATACAGTTTCCGCGACAGTAGTTTGAAACTTGATATTGGTAATATTTTCCAGATAAGTGTGCCTTATCGAGTGTCGAGTGCGGACTTGGTCGGTGTCGGTAGATTTTAGGTAGACCGGTCGAGTGCCCCTCCGTATATAAGTCAGAAGTGCATAAAAGAACAATAACCAGAAGCAAGAAGTGACAAGTAACAAGTTCAAAGTTTGACAAGACAAGAGACGGCAAGAAAGAAGCCTTTAAGATGACTGGAATTTACATAGGTAGTCCGAATGATGTGGCCATGATGGAGGATGAGGAAGAAGAAGTGGATGCTGCTTTCACGGCCGGAGGTATTGTCACTCCTGTTAGCTATTAGTAGGTTTTGGTTCATCGGTTTTCTTTCCTACCGTTGTGTATTATTGATGTTTGTGAATAGGCCAGTCAGCCGCTATGCCTCAAACTAAAATTATTATGGATTTTTCCTTGTGGTACGTTGTCAGGTTTGCTAGATATGAATTTGCCACACAACGAAGATGAGGATACCAAAAAGTTGGAGAGGTCTAGGAATTATCAGGTGAGATATATTTGATAAATGCGATCTTGATAAGTGATAATTGTAAGGGATACCTTTATCTTTGACAAGAAAGGGCTATCTAATCTAGGTTATACTGTCTGTAATATTTGTTATCGATCGCTCTGTTCCATCAAAGTTCTAATTGTGGATTTTTTAATTCTAGGCTGCATTGTTGGAAATGGCGAGAAAGCAAAACATAATCATATGTCTTCCAACAGGATCTGGAAAAACTTTCATTGCTTTTCAGTTAGCAAAGGAATATCTCTCTGAGTGCATTGAGTAAGTAAAATTAAAATATAGGTATGTTACTGAGGTGCATTATACAAAAGACGCTGAACTCTGTTCTATCACTTACCACTTCTGGTACTACCAAAGTAGACCTTTTCAACCTCGATGCAGGATCGTTTACGTTATAATATTTGTCAACTTGTTTTTTTTTCAGGCACAAGAAAAAAATTGTATTTTTGACAAACACAGTGCCTCTAGCTTTGCAACAGGCGGAATATTTCCGGGAGAGATTCGCAACTGGAGTTGTGTCGTATTTCATTGGAGAAATGGACGTGGACCTATGGAGCACGGAGAATTGGACTAAAGCGATTAATGGATGTCATATCATGGTTATGACGGCACAGATATTTTATAATATCCTCAACAGGCATATTCGTTTTGATGAAGTCGTTTTGCTGATACTGGACGAATGCCACAATGCCGGCAAGTCCCATCCAATGAACCAGGTGATTATTTATACTAAAACCATTATCACATGAAACTAAATCATATCCAACCAGATTGTCATGGTTACGCATAATTCCATATTTCTTTATTGAACTATACCGTAGATGAGAAACTAGCTATCAGGCACATTCGACGTGCTTGGACAGTTACAATAATTCCGCTGTCCATGTTATCTGTTGATTTTTCGACTTTTTTGATTTAAGAATCTAAACTCGATGAAAAGAATCGTAAAAAATATACTTCTGACATCTGATTTATTATAAAACTGTTACGTACTATTTTACAGATCATGGTACAGTACAGAGAGATAGGGTCCGGTAATCGTGACTACAAGTTACCTCGCGTGTTGGGATTAACAGCAACCATAATTAGAGGCATAGGAAAAATTGAAAACATAAAGTCAGACGTTGAAGCAGTGGAGCAGAATATCTGCGCCAGTGCAGTGACATATTTTGATCATGCCGAAGTCATGAAGTAAGTAAATGCACGAAAGAAGAACAAAACATGGTAATAGCCTAGAACTTGGCTTTATACATTTTTAAAAACGGTTTTCTAGGCATTCAACTGATGCATCCTTGGAACGAATTTATTTTGATACAAATTTGCCTGAAGAAGACCGTACACTACAGAACGCAGAATGTCGGGAATATCTCTTGCAGCCTTTGAGGGAAGTGCTCCTTTTTCTTGGAAATGTTGAATTAAGTGATGAGGTTTCTGTGAAACAAGAGGAGGAGAACAATATACCAAGACAAAACATGTATGGGAATAAAAAGAATACTGTAAAGGACATCCGTAACCTAGTTTCGGAGTTGATGAACATATTTAACGACTTGGGTAAGAAACAGCTTAAATTATTTTGTACTGTATTTTTTTTTACCGGCAGAATTGTAAGAAAATTCTTTACAGGTGCCCATCTGACTAGGCTTGCGTGCCTGATTCGCACAGCGTACCTTATGGCTAAATTAGCTCAAGAATCCGATGCTTGCAGAGTATTGGTTTTTAAACGAGTGATAACAGCGTTGCGTTTGTTTGTTCGCCGAGCAGGAGAGCTTGGGGTTTCTGTGAATTCTGTCACAAATAAGCTCATCAAGTTAAAGGAGCTGTTCCAAAAACATCAGTAAGTTTTGAATGTGTGAATGGTAAACTCCGCCTGTAATATGGGTTTCTGGTTAGAGTACTATGTTTCCGAGGTCTTACTTAAACTCTAAGTTCCAATTCTAGAACTAGTTTTCTTTACCATTCCCAGCCCAAAACGGAGCAACTACCCACTATGTGCATTGGTTTTTGTAAAACTAAGAATAACAGCGCAGTTGTTGCATTGGTATACTCATGTAAGTGTTTTGAAAACATAAGTTCCATTTTTTGTTTAACTTTTTGTCGGTTTTTCCTATAGTTATCTCTTGAATTCAGGACTTGAGTAAGAATCAGCCGGCTGAATTTGGATACTTGAAGAGTAATTTCATTTTGGGAACAAGAATGGCCAGTGATATGGAAGAAGCACGTATGAGATCTAAGAAGCAAAGGGACACAATTGCTGGGTAATCTATTCATCCATGCCAGTTGAAGTATAAATGGTACCAGCTGTTTTCATCATGTATCTAAAATGTTATCGGTTTTGTAGATTTTACAAGAAGAAATACAATATCATATTTTGTACTCAAGTCCTTGAAGAAGGATTGAATGTTCCTGAATGCAATCTTGTAGTGCGATTCGATTCTATCGATACATTTGCTTCATACGTACAGTCGATGGGACGTGGTAGGAAGAAAGGAGCCCATTTTATGGTGTTTATTAACTCGCAAAGTGAAGAGGTGGCCGCCCAAGTGGAGCAGAAGTACGACAACTTCAAACATTACAATGGAGCCTTATGCCTGTTCTTAAGCAATAATGCATTCAACTTGAGTGAAGAAGAAGTAGAGGCTACACCAGACGAGATGGAAGCCTTATATCCACCATTTTGCCCCGGCGGTACGCCCAACAGTCCAAAGATCACGATGGGTGCTGCTGTTCAGCTAGTGAACCAGTAAGATTGCTTCTTTCCTTTACATTTACCATGTTCCAGTCGCTAAAATAATGATTTATACAGAGCACAGTGCATCTATTTGCGCTGACATTATTAAAGTTTGGGACAAGCATTTGATATCAGTACTAAGAATAAAAAACATTCTTTAGATACGTGCAAAGCTTGCAATCGGACAGGTTTGGTCCATTGGAATGTGTATCGTGGTGGGAAGCTGGGGTCAACGTTGATGGAGTGCAAGCAGTTCGAGCACATGTGCTGCTGCCAAGAAATTCTGTTTTTGGATCCAAAATCACGGTAAAAATTCCGGGTATAATCCTAATCCGCATTAAGCAACTTTTCACTTTTGTGATTCGTGTATCATTTGTGAACTTAGGGACCCTTTATGCCAAACAAAGCGCTAGCTAAGCGTGCAGCTCACTTGGAGGTGTGCAAAATTTTATATGAGAAGAATGCCCTGGACGCAAATCTAATTCCACGACCTCGTATTATCTCAGAGGAGGTGAATAAGTTCTTAAACTTAATTGAAGTGGAAGAGAATACTGAGGGAGGAGTTGGTAAAGTTGGGACGAAGAAACGACTGAATTGGTATAGAAAAATGGTAAGTAAATTTTATTGGTTGGGGTGTCGCAGATGGGTCATGTACTAAATTCCCATAAGGATTCAACAAGGATATTAATATAGGATAATCCCAGCAAGATCCAACTTTCAAAGATTCAACATAGGTGAATCCTATATAAACCCAAGGTATGTGAATCCTAGTCACAATTAAAGATTGATGAATCCTAAGTAGGATCGAGATAGGTGAATCCTAGCCTCCAGGATTCAACATAGGTGAATCTTAGATTTTGGATTCGACACAGTGTAATCCTAGCAAATTTAAAATTCCCCTTTCAATACAGCTGAATCCTGGCGAGAATTTGACTTTCAGAGACACGCGTAGGTGAATCCCAGCAATACTTTTACCCAGCAACAATATAAAGCGATTCACCTATACTTAATTTCAATGTGTTGAATCTTGCCAGGATTCAGCTATATCAACTTGTGAATTTTAAAGCTGGAATGACACTATGTAGAACATGAAAATGATGAATCCTTAATGCTTTACAGTTTTTCGATTGTTGAATCCTTAGAAAAGCCCACTAGGTTTACTCTATCTTAGATTCTAAAATGTCGAATCCTGTTAAGATTTACCTATGTTGAATGTTGAATCCTGGTAGTTAGGATTCACCTATCTCGATCCTAAATATGATTCACCTATGTTGAATTGTGGCTAGGATGCACCTATCTCGGGCTAATACAGTATTCACGAAGATGTTGAATCCTTGAAATTGAATCTATGCTGGGATTACCCTATATTAATATCCGTGTTGAATCCTTATGAGAATTTCGTACATGACCCATCTCCGACACCCCACCCAACCAATTTGGTTGAATAAGTATTTTAGTTATCATTTAGCGCTGAGCATTTTCTCTATTTAACTTTTAGAAGCCTCGCCATTTTGAAGACCTGACTGTCCATCCTTTCATGAGTTGCTTAGTGTATAAGCTGGAATTTGATCTATTTCCTTTTGAAAACGTTGACCCAGACAAAGTTTCGGCTTACACCTTTCATAATAAGAAGTTTTGCTATGGGATTATCATTCAGAAGGAATTGGATATGGTATGTAAAGCATAAAGTACGCACATTGGCATAAAGCATTACTCCTGATTTTACACATTGTGACAACATAACCGGAATGGATTATGTTTCTTACGTAGATCCCAGAATTTCAGCTTGAGACGAAGTTTGGCCGTATAATTTGTAAATTGAAAAATGTGACAGAGAAGTGTAAGGTGGCTCTTTCTGTTGCGGAAATCCGTACATTGAGGGAGCACGAAAAGTATGTTTTTCAAGAAGTGTTGGACATAAAACTCGGTCTGACCGATCTCAGTGAAGAGACACCCTATTTAATTGCTCCACTAATCCAAGGTATTTGTACTTATTAGAATGAATAAAAAATATTTAGCAGCCCGAATAGCTTTTAACTTCTGCCTAGCACAAGCCTGGTTGAAGGTTTAAGGATATCCGCTAATTTTAGAATACCTAAATTCTACTTTATTACTTATTTTATATCGAAATTATAAATTCCAGATGATGAGAGCATGGTTATCTTCTGGGACGGAGTTGAAAATATTAAGGAATATGATCGAGTTACAGAATACCGAACAAGGCCTAGTGCAGAGGATATAGTTAAACTTGACCTTAATTTGGATAAATACGTAGATTCTCTCGTCGTGCCGTGGTACAGACCTGGCGCTGCACAGGTAATGTCCAACACGACCACTCCTGGCTTGAACTTATAACTTATCGGTTTTCCTAATCATCTTATGCGCTAAATAATTAACAAGTGTTTCTTCGGTTTTTTTTATTTTTTAGGTATATTGTGTCAGTTCTATCTTGGCGGATCGAAGGCCCTCGTCTCCGTTTGAAACTATTAAATATTCAACTTATGAAGATTACTTCATGCAGAAATATTCGTTGAGAGTACAGCACGCGGAACAACCTCTTTTGAAGTGCTGTCCAATTGCTAAGCAGCTGAATTTTTTGGTGAATAAGGTCGATCCGACCCCACCTAGGGCAAATCAAAGAAAATGGGAAATCCACCGAAGCTCTGTCATAACGCTTCTACCCGAATTCGTGAATGTGTTTCCGTTCCCTGGGTCTCTCTTTGTGCAGATGAAGTTTCTGCCCAGTGTCATGCATCGGCTAGATAGGCTCTTGCTGGCAAGAGAAATTCGCATATCCGTTGCAGAATCATGCTTATGGAATGCTGCAATTAACTCTGACAAAGGTATTAGGCCAGGTAAGACAATTTACAAGTTGTAATAATTGATTATTCTTTCACTTCATAATTGATTTGACCCTACCATATTCAATAAACGAAAGCAAATCACCTGAAATCCTTTTGAGTTTAACAAAAATCGTTATTCTTCATTGTATAACAGCGTCGTCTTTGATGAACATGAACAGTAGAGTTGGAACCCATGGTTCCTGTATCTTTACAGACTGTCCTATGGTTCTCGTGTTCCCTCACGAACAAGCAGAGTTTAAACGTCTAATATGTTTATCATTTTCTTAAACTTCGATTACAGTGTCAGGTCAGCAGCCATCGACGAACCGTCTAGAGTCCAGATTCCAAGCAGATGAGATGAGCAAGCTAGAGGATCCTGAGGTTCCGCCCAGGCAAAACGCATTTGACGGTTTGTTGGGTATGACAGCAAATATAAAATCCTTACCGGTCGTCATGTCAAGAGTAATGCTCATTCGATTGGATAACCTATATTACGAACAAGATGAAGTCCTGCTAGACTTCATTTTGAATTTCTTTTCATCGTACTTGACTTTGGGCACCAGATCTCATTCTGAATGCATATGGCTGGAAGAAATTGCTAGTTTTAATATTTTGCTTTTCAACAGAACTGGCTCGGAAAGCAATCGAACACGCTTCAAATGGAGAAGAAGTACAAGTGGAGGATATTCAACCCAAGCCGATTGTAGAAGATTATAATTCATGCCTGCTCGACTATGTTCATCCGGCCGAAATTCAGCTAGATGCTATTTTAAAAGAAAAAACTGAACAGTTTAAAAGAAATGCGGAGACTCAGGCCCAGAATAGCAAGCGCTTTAAGAAAGATGATGTCAACCTGACTTTAGAAGAAGATTATATGTTTCTGCCAATTGAAGAATCTGTGATGCCTGGTATGATTTATGTAAACATAAGCGTCAGTTATTTTGAGGCGAAGATTATATTACGTGTTTCGAACTTTAGAACTTGAAAAAATGCCTGATATTCACCTGGATAGCTTGGAAACCAAGTTTGACTTGTCTAAGGATCAAGGACCAGACGTGTTTAAGATCATGGAGGTAGGTCAGATCAGAAGTTTAATTAGTCTAACGATCAAAAGTCGAAACTTCATTCCCTAAAACCGTTTTATCTATTGCCGCAAACAGATATTAAAAAGGAATCTTAAATATACTTTGCGTTTTGTACAGGCAATTACACTAGCGAATGCACAAGATTCAATGAGCCTGGAGTGTCTGGAAATGATAGGAGATAGTTTTCTCAAATACTGTGCTACAATGCATATCTACACGAATTTTCCAGACTACGACGAGGGACAAATGACTACGATCAGGGGTCGGCTTATATCGAATGCAGCTTTGTGCACTGCCGGCAAAAAGAAGAAACTTGGTGAAGTGTTGAGTGGCGGAATTTTTATTCCCGACGCATCCTGGTTACCACCAGGATATTGTGTTCATGAAGACTTCTCCAAATTGGCAGTTGAATTTGATAGAAATTTTGATATTTTCGATGTCAGTATCGTGGATAAACTGAAGGTACGGTATTTAGTAAAAATTAGATCCAAGTAGACTAAGCTTTTAATGTATGTAATTGGTAGCGTGATTCGATTGTGACGAAATTCGTTCACGTGTTTTTTTTGACAGAGCTTATCGTTGTCGGATTTAAGAGAAGAGTGTCGCAGTTCACTTTCCATAGCCAATACGGCAAGACACACCACACTTACTCATAGTCGTCTTGGTGATAAAAATATTGCGGATTGTGTGGAGGCGTTAATCGGAGCCTATTATACCTCCGGAGGACCTCAGTGTGCCTTGCTCTTTATGGATGCGCTTAACTTGAGAGCTCCAAATGCGTCTGGCGATCCCGTCAAATACGGAAACTGGGACTTGCCTCCACCGAGAAGAGATGTTGAATGGATTTCAACGCACTCCATGCTCTTAGGGAGGTTTCTACCTTTTATCAATGACCTGCAGGAACTGATTTGCTACCGGTAATCTCTCTCATATGATGTTTAAAATCCTTCAAGAATGTAAACTAAATATTTATTTTCATTTGTTCGCAACAGGTTCCAGGACCCGTGGTATTTAGTGGAGGCGTTTTCGCACCCTGGATACAACGAGAATAGGGGAACCTCTTCTTATGAAAGATTGGAGTTCCTTGGAGATGCCGTACTTGGTAAGAAAGTATTGAACTGCATTTGTGTTTCTTGTGGAAGGTCCTAGATACAATTAGTTACAGGTGCTGACCAACTTTTGATTCGATTATTGCAGATTTTCTAATCACAAATCATATTTATAACCACTCAAATGCGAAGACTCCAGGAGATCTTACTGACCTTCGCTCAGCTTTGGTAAACAATGTTACTTTCGGATCATTAGCCGTTCGCTATGGT
Source organism: Ceratophysella communis (assembly GCA_009869905.1). NCBI lineage: Eukaryota > Metazoa > Arthropoda > Collembola > Poduromorpha > Hypogastruridae > Ceratophysella > Ceratophysella communis. The sequence goes on from VNWX01000147.1 coordinate 17,483, forward strand.
TTGCACAAGTTTTTGCTCCATCACTCTAAGGACCTGGAAGTAGCCATTGAAATTTTTGAGCGAGAACAGAAGGTCAACGGCCATCTTGTTACCGGACATGTATGTTAAGATTCTTAAAATAATATATTTGATTTGTGTTGATATCTACTACTTACAACCTACTTGTGGGGCTTAAAATTTAATTCTGATTCGTCTAATTTAGTTCACTCTCCTCTCTGATTTCGAAACACCCGTTGCCGAGGATGTGGATGTACCCAAGATCTTGGGCGATATTTTTGAGTCATTGGCCGGAGCTGTGTTTCTGGATTGCGGAATGAGCTTGGATACAGTTTGGAAAATTTTCTATCGGCTAATGAAAAATGAAATCGGTAAAACAAATGACTTACTTTTAGGATTATTTTGCATAGCGTCTTGACAGTTTATTTAAATATTGTCTGTATTATCATTAATTAATAATTATTCAATGCAGATGAATTCTCGAAAGTGATTCCAATCTCTCCGTTAAGACAAATCTATGAGAGCTATCCCAGCTCCGTGAGGTAAAGTTATTTTGCCAATTGAGTAATAGGCACATTGTATACATTTTTGCACGTTTCGCTCCCTAACTCACTTTCTGCTTGCATTTTGATTCACAGAGTCCATCACGATAATCCGGATGCAGGTGTTTCTGGTGTGCGTTCTGGTTACTGCGTGGCCTCAATCACGATTGATGGAAAGAACTATTTTGGACTGGGCAAGAGTAAGCAAAGTGCGAAGATGGCGGCTGCAAAATACGTGATCAAGAGTCTACGGACGCTCATCGCCAAGACTCCTGCAATGTAAGACTGAATGAGTGGAGTATTATTACGACTTACTGCTCATCAGCTGGATTAGAAAGGGTCGTAGTTGTCCTCGTTCATAGTCATTTTAAGAAATATACTACGATATGAACGTAATCCTGTGCCACGTAGTAGCCAAGGAGTTAACAGTTAGTACCTGCCCATACCTATAAATATGAATCAAGTTTAACTTAAATGACCATGTAATTATTATTGTCACCTTTCAAATGAATATGATGTCTGTCAATTTCGACTTTGCTTTTTAGCTTTGAAACCTAATGTTCTACATTAAAAGTATAGAGATTCTATGAATAAAATCAGGTCTATTATCGACTAAATTACGTACTAAATCAATACAACTATATATCAATTTCAATTGCAATCGGGGTCAACCTCTTTCGCGAATCGCGAATTGTAGGGAATTTTCTCCGAGCTTGTTATAATTTTTCGATAGAACAAGAAATCACGGTACCTAATTACATCATAGTCATGTGTACAGCTCTAAAATAATTGAATAGCCGAAACGCGAATTTGTTGAACCTTTTTTGTATAAAATGATACAGCAAGCCCATCCATAAAACGCGCTTTGTGCTGTGACTCTAATAGTAGCGTAATTGCTAAGAGTTGGCAATGACGAGATTACGATTAGAGCCTGAACCTGAAACGTAATTAATAAAATAAGTGTTATATAAATCATAGTAAAAGGCTGTATTTGGTGCCGTTCGTTCATTCAACGGGCAACAGGCAGAGTCAGAAATCACAATCACCAAGTCACTTTATGGCTTGGGTTTGCGTTTGGGTGCATGCATAGCATAGCGCTTTGGTGTGTTACGGGATCGTGGAGCTTTCTCCTTCCACGGAGCTCCACGTGTGCAATTCCAAAGACTGGCGTTGTTGGCCTACCTCTTCCCAAATCACTTGTCCTTTCTTTTGTCCTGCTGTACGGCTTTAGCTCTGGCTACTAAATGCGGCATGTAGAGCTCCCTGTCTGCGTGCGGTCATCCATATGGCCCTACTAGCAGGAGGAGTGAGTGAGTGGAAAATACAACGCCGCTGTTGTTGCGGCCTAGGACCTTCGCTCATTTTTTTTCACTGCAACATACCAGATACCAGGCCGAAAGCTTGTCATTCGAGTGTTTCATTGTCTTGAGTTGCCTTGACAAGAAGGGTTCTAGCTTGTTGTCCGTGATTAAGTCCAGTGTTGATTGCAATTAAACCGGAAGGGCAGGATGGGTTCCTTCATGTTGGTCCTTGTGGGACTGCTGCTCGTCGGAAGTCCACTAGCACTCGGTGCCGCCTCCACACCGGCAGCTGCTACGGCGGAATTAGAAAATGAGGCCCGGCTCCTCGTCCAAAAACAGCTCCTCAACAAATATGTGGTCGAGTCCATGGACGTCGTGCTCAAGTACAACGTCTTCAATATCGGCGGAATCACAGCCACTAACGTGGTTCTTCGAGACTCTTCCATTGGACCGGACTTCGAGGTAATTTAAAATAAAAAATACGATCAGTTACTTTGTACTTGAAACTTAATCATTAATTGTGTGTTTTAAATTTTTAATTGTGATGATGCCGTATTTTGCGATAGAATTCTATTATAACTGACCTCAATTTACTAGTGATGCCCCGATTATGGTTTTTTGGGTAATCGGCTCATCCGATTATTCGGCAAGTCATTAATCGGCCTGCCGAATAATCGGCAAAACCCAAAAGCGTGGTAATCGGCCAGCCGATTAATCGGTAAAATCCAAAACACTAGTAATCGGCGGCCGATTAATCGGCTGGCCGATTAAAAGTTACTATTGAGTGAGGGGAAATGCCATCGGAATTCCGAATAAATAAAGTTACGTTATGAGTTTTGACATCTGTTTTGTGTGCGCAATTAATCGGCTCGTAGCCGATTAACTGGCCGATTATTCATTTCAATAATCGGCCAGCCGATTAATCGGTAAAATCCAAAAAAGTGGTAATCGGCGGCCGATTAATCGGGGCATCACTACAATTTACTTCTAAGTTAGGTTAGAAAGCGCTGAATCAGTTTTTTAACATAAGGTGTAAGGGTGAAGGGCTACAGCGCATCACTATAGGACTTATTCTATTATCTATTGAAATTGAAAGTTCACATTTGACATTGAGAAGTTAGAACGGCAGTTCACAAAGCATTTAACGTGTGAATACAGTACATTTAGACAAAATAAATAGCTTTCTAGCACACCGGTCACCGCCATTTTCGCTTAATGGAATTCGTTCTCCTTATCCTAAATGCTTTTGCAATAATTAGAAGACAGGCAGCTTGGATTGTTTTGTTCCGAATTTGTCCTATTCAACTAATTCTAGAGCATAGAACAGCGACAGTAGGGCTGCGCTGCATATGCCACCAATGCGTGCATTTCAAAACATTAAATGTTTGTTGCGACAGCAGTACAAATTAATCAAACAGTGATGAATGACTTACCAAATTTCGACTTTGTTTTGCATTCTAGCTGCTCGGAGACTCGGAAGTTAGTCTAGGAAGAATTCCTCCACAAGGAAACACCTCCTACACCCTCATAATTCGACCAAATAAGTTCGGTTACTTCAATTTCACATCTGCCGTTGTCTCATACTCTTCTGGGGAAAACACTCAGGAGGTAAGTTTGGTCTTTGACCTGCAACTAGAGTTGCTGCAAGTTCTCATTATAAGATTTAAGGAATGACAATTTCGTGTTTGCAGGTCAATACCGTCTTCTCCAGCGAACCTGGTGAGGGATACGTTGCTCCATTCAGGGAATTCGACAAACGTTTCTCCCCACACTTCGTAAGTTTAATGCCTGAACGCATTTAGAACGGAAGGTTCAATTTACTAGTCCCGCATTTAATTGATTTGCTAATTTTTGTTTTAGTTGGACTGGACTGCGTTCGCCATTATGTCAGTACCTCCACTCTTCATTCCATTCATGCTCTGGCACTCCAGCAAAGCCAAGTACGAAGTGTTGTCAACCAAGAAAGCCAAATAAGTTGTTACCATCATATTAAACTTCATATTCAGTGATAAGTCCAACTTTGAATAAATATTGAGGGTAAAAAAGTAATCGCTGTTTGCTGCAATGTCTTTCGATAGATAGCAGTATACAAGATTCGTTCAATTATTGCCTTACTCAATTATGCAATATGATTTATTAATTTGTTATAGTAATTCCCTACTCAGAAACTTAGGCAATAAGCATTCATTCTGTAACATTTTCTTCATGATCAACTTACCATTCAAATTAATTGTAAATCATCAATGTTTAATTCTGCGTGTATTTGGTCACTGTTAATAATTTGCCCCATTACATTACTATTATAATTGAGAGTTAGTTGGTGTTGGTTTGTGATTCGTTATTGGCGGTGAATGATTTGAGTACTGCCTGCAATGTGACTAAATAAAAACAATATGGTTGTTTAGGACGAAAACAGCTTTTGCCGAGTCAATGGACAGGTTCTGTGGTTATCAGCACCCTTTCTCCCTTTATTAAGACTTTAACTTTGAAGTGTTAACGTATTGACCTTTAAATATATAAATAGTGATTGTCTGATATAATTTATATGAAAATAGTCAATCAATTCGCACCGGTGCATATAATATCAATACATCTAATTTAAAGTCCCGCGTCATATTCGGGAATAGAGCTAATGGAATTTGTGAAGAATACTCGGGAATGATTCACAGCTTTGACGTTTGATTTTGCTGACGAAGTGCAACTGATTGAGCAAAGTCCACATATCCTCCTGGAAATCGTAAAACGAATAATATTGTAATTTATGCGACACAATTGTTGACATAAGAAACCGGAAATAGTACGTAAAGGCCTATTTACCTGACAAGGCAGTTTGACCAGTTTCTTTCACTTTGACTTCAAAATGAACACGGTTCTTCTCGACCCATGTTTCAACCACAAGCGTTTGTCCAGGATAGACCGGCTTTGCGAAGCGGACCTGGATTAGCGCCATGTTTCATTAGAAATTATGAAGTACCAAGGAAGACTGGCAATATGTATCATACCTTGATAGCCTTGAAAGCCTTAGGATCGGAGTTGGCATAATGCTGAAGAATCAGTCGAGCAGCAATTCCATAGGAACAGAGTCCATGGAGAATTGGGCTCGAGAATCCTCCCATTGCAGCGAAGCTCGGGTCAAGATGCAGTGGGTTTAAATCTCCGCTGAGACGATAGAGAGCTGCTTGATCTGGTCCCGTTTTGAATTCAAAGACATTGTCTGGTTTCCGTTTTGGCGGAGGGACAGGTCGAGTAATGGGCTTAGCCGAATCGCGATGTCCACCAAACTTGCCAGCACCAACCTCAAAGACGGAGTATTCCATTGTAAAGAGAGGTCCATCATTATCCTCGCCCTCAACTGCAACCAGACACAAGTTTGAGTAGCACAAGCAACGAGGGAGGACTACCCTGATGGTTCCATGAAGTATTGCAAAATCTAATACCTCTGTACACGTAAATGGCTCCAGTAATCTTGTCCATTACGTCAATAATTTTAGCTTTAATCCTGAGGTCACCCTCTGCTGGAATCGGCCGGAATAACTCGACATACTGCTCTCCATGAAGAATCTTTGTCAGATCAATGTTGAGACCCGGAACTTTGAAGAGACTGAACATAGCTTCTTGTCCAGCCAGAACTGGGAATGTTGGTAAAACTCGAAAGTCGTCAGAATTTTCATACAAAAAATTAAGCGCGTCTGGATCTTTGGTGCTTACGCCAACTATACACAAAAACATCAGCATTAAAATTACGAATAATTTCAGATGCCCAAATTTTCAAATCACTTGAAAATAACAAGCACTTAATACCTCCTAGAGCATAAAGTGCAGCATCCTTGACATTATATTTAAAACGAGTATCTGGTACTTTGTAGTTTGTCAATGTAGCTCGCGTGACTTCCTCGTCCGAAACGGTAGCTCCAGAAGCAATCTCTTCCATTCCCCGCAGAAGATGACTAATAGCTTGATCACTTGTTACAGTCATGTTACCACGGGAGAGGTCCATGTCTGTAACTTGGTCCCAGTTATCACGGACAGCTTCGATCGTGATTTCTTGGTCAGACTTTGATCTCAATGTAGCTCCAGCAGCACGAAACCATTGATCTAAATTAGTTTTAGTACATATCTATCATAATCCGACAGTCTCAGTATTCCTGGATGACAATGAAACATTGCTTGCTTACACTTGGCAGCTACGCCTCCTGCAGACTCAATAATTGAGCCATTGTCCAGACAATCTTCATGACATAACCAAGCTACAACTGGTGCAATAAGGTCAGGCTTCAAGGCAGCGTGCAAATCTGCAGAAAGGACATAAACATAACAACTCGGCATTGAGAAAACTATTAACATTAACAAGTCAATTCAGAACACTGGAGCTTAAGGCTACTGCCGCACTTACCTGGGGGTAGAAGGAGTTCGGTCATTCTCGAACCAGCTACTGGAACAATGGCGTTGGTATGCACGTTAAACTTTGCTCCTTCTTTAGCCAATGTCTGGGCGAATCCAACTAAACCCAGCTTGGCAGCAGCGTAATTTGCCTGTCCGAAGTTACCAAACATGCCAGAGGAAGATGAGGTCATCACGACCCTTCCATACTTTTGATTTCTGAAGTGATCCCAAGCAGCTTTCGTAGTTTTAAACGCTCCTAGTAAATGGACCTGCTGAATTAAATCCCAATCTGTGTTTGACATCTTCGCGAAAGATTTATCTCGCAAAATTCCAGCATTGTTGACAAGAATGTCTATACGGCCAAAACTATCCACCGCTGTCTTGATAATATTTTCTCCTTCGGTCACGGAATCATAATTGGGGACAGCCTTTCCTCCTGACAAAAAACGTGGCAAGTCAAATACAAAATATCAAATCGTTCAGCGTTCAAGTCATTCCAAAGTACACAGTACACGTAGTAATTCAATGCTGATCACCTCGTTTTCTAATTTCCTCGACTACTTGATCCGCAGCTCGACTGCTGCTTCCTTCCCCGTGAGTACTTCCACCCAAGTCATTGACCACCACAGAAGCACCGCGATCAGCCAGTAGAAGAGCATATGCTTTGCCCAGTCCCCCACCGGCGCCGGTCACAACTGCTACTCGTCCATCAAAGCGAAGAAGACGGTTCATTATGAAGACCGAAGTTCCAGACAATCAAGACACGAACTCGAGTAAAACGATTTCTGTAAATACAATTGAATCAGACAGGAAATTATTAAGTATTATTAAACAATTCAATTCCTGACTTTGGACTTGGCCCGGTTGAATCATATTTCGCTTAATAATTATTCCATGCCGTATCATCTGGGCGCCGCGGGTGTCGATGGAGTCTAGTTTTTAGTCGTTACATGATCGTGATCTGTCAGCTGATCTAAAATCATCGAAATGACGCTTGCCCGTCGATAAATCTTACATTTTGTAGATCATGTATCGATGTCTAGCACAGCGGTAGCGGTTAGTCGGTGTCGGTAGTATGTACGAATGAGTTGCCTATTGTCTATACGTAACGTAGCTGCTGGTTTCTCTTCCGCTCCGATGACAGGATTATTAAAATTAAAAGATTCCACCAATACTAATCACGCTATGCACAACAAAATACTTTAGTTAATGAACGAACACGATTATGAATTAAAAAAGGACTTACTAAGAAGGAGTATTTTTTGGATCCTGGCTGTTAGCTATAAGCCGTTGCCGCTCCTGCTCCTTATTTCAGCAATTCAGATTCAGAGGTCAAGTCGGACTTCAGTCAGATCAGATCAGACACCAAACAATCCACTCAAGACGAGAGCTTTGCTGTGCTGAGAGACTGACTGGATTCAACAACGCAACGCTGTGGTACATAAATAAAGTATAAATTGAAAAGATAAAAACCAGTTTTCTGTCTGCTGCTGGCTCGCTGCTTTTCCACTCGCACTTCTTCGCACTCGCACTCTCCTCTCACTGCTCTGGCGTCCAAATCCAACGATAACAATAGCACATAGCACGATAGCACCACAACAAATCACAAGCACAGAATAGTCAATTAACGTAATAATTGGATCTGTGGCACTTTTATGTACGTATATTAACTTAATATAAAACTTGTGCATTATGAATAATGTAAGATAATATTTTGTTTTGTAAGCTGTTATTTTATAAGCGAATCTGATTCTCACAGTCCTCACAATAAAAAAAGTACTTAAGATTAAGCCTTAATGTTTGTATATATCATTCTTATCGAGACTATTTTCTTACCATTAAGTTATTTGATTTAAATCTTATTTTGCAATGAAACGTAAGGCATTTCCGTTTCATTGCTGCGAGGTCACATTTTAAATTGTGTACCCTTGTGAACCGGTTAATACAAAAATATTGTAATAGTCAGTTTTAATCAAATGATCATAATCATAAGCGAGCCAGTTATCCAACATTCAACTACAGTCAAATATGAAAATGCGTGTAGTCATATTTTGAAATGCTAAACTCTGTTTAACATTCGACGGCAAAGGGAATACATGATATATTATTATAATTGATCAAATCCCCGGTACTGATACAGTATGCGACCCGGCGATATTTGGATCACTATAACTTTTGTTAGGTTAAGTTATTAAAAGTCAGGTTAGGTTAGTTTTAAAGCCTAACCTAACCTGAGAATAACCAGCCTGAAAGGCCCGTTGACCGCTACTGATGTTCACGGGGACCTGCTCAATAAAACCGCAGATCATATTTCGATTTCGGGGCTAAAGGAAAGGGGATCAATTTTGGGTTCATCCGTCTCGAGTCGAACAAATGCGCAATTTAAAATACTAGGTATCATAAAAACCAAAGACTCACAGTCTGGTGATTATTAATCATTAAAATCGTTGTAGGTATTATGTTATTGCAAATATAGTCAAAAGCGTTTTATTAGTCGTTTCCGTTAAAGGCGACTGGCGTCGGTCGGTCATGGGAGAGAGGCGACAATTAGGCGTATGAAAATTAATTAACTCCTCTCAGTACTGGTAACTTAGGTTAGGAATACTGGCTTCCGTTTCTGGCATAATAGAAATTGGGAATTGGCATTTGTAAAGTGTAGTTCGGTTCGGGTTCGGATTGGATTGGGATATCCGAAATGCGAAATGGGAAAAACAGAGATGCCATGCGAATAACGAAAGGAAGCGTTTTCCGGGTTCTTCCGCCAAGAATATTTAAAGTGTGACAGGTAAGCGAGTAGACCAAGCATTGGTTGACTTGGAACAAAAGCATGAGAGACGAACAGCGGGAACGAGGACTGACTGACTGACTGACTGACTGCTGTTGCTGTCTCAGCTGCGCTGCGCTGGACTCTCCTCGTTGACAGTTGACATTGACAGTCAACAGTTTACAGAGTGGCTGCTGCTGCTGGGTTGTTCGGTCATCATCATCGGTGTCAAGTCAACATTATCTGTTGTATTGTAGCTGTCACCTATAGCTGCTTTTGTCGGACTTCAGCGCTGCGCGTGTGGGAGTTAGGTTGAGGACTTGTGACTTGTGAAGTACTATAGCCATAGTTGATAGTACATCGTTAACATCAAGTACAACGAACGGAAGACTTGAACGTGAGGACACTCTTCTGTTTCTATTTGGTCTGAGGTAAGTCGTAAACGGTGTTTTGTCTTTATATGACCTATGTTACGTTAAACATTTTTGGCGTATGTGACTAGTAACTAGACAGTTGACAGTTGAATTGTCTGTTGTCAGTCAGTCTGGCAAGGCACGGAAACCGTCAAGCGTGCTGTTGATAGCACTCTCGTATTATAATATTTGATCGTCGGATCATCCCAAACCAGGATGCAAAAATATGCGCTTATTTCAGGGATTTTCTTGGATTCGAGATAATTGGATCCTTCATTAAAACTACTAGGTTGTTGTGCACCCACCGACGTGCGGTTGGCTAGGCTAACTCATATGAGTACGTTGCTATGTATAACAAAGTTTAAATATTTAAGTATTCACAACTTACATACTTTACAAATAAGAAAGTGGTAAAATCGGTCATCTAGGTCACAAGAAAGTTTGCAGTTGTGTATTACTATTATTAGTACAATCAACCAAATTATTTTAATCTGATGTCTGAGGTTCGTACAATCTTTGGGGTAGAGAACGATAGTAACATGTATTTCTAAACATATAATTATGGGTAAACAGTAAATAGACTTTTAGTTTTTACGAAGCACTCAGGCAAGACTCGAATCCAACGTAATGTTATATTTGAAGCTGCTTGCAGGCAGGCGTACATCTAATCTTAAGGTTTAAAATCATGCTGTCAGTAGCTGCTAACCTGAATTCTGTATTATTCGTTTAATTTTAGAGCCTATAGTGGAAAGGTTACTCAGGATGGAGGATAACGGAGATTGTGCAGCTATTGCTGATGAGAATCCTCAAGAAAGTCAGAATCAGCGTGCTGCAGAAGAGCGACCGTTTCGAAGAGTTTTTAGGGCTTTCAAGCCGCCAGCTTTCATTCCACCTGCTCGCAAAGAGCTAGTAGAAAAAATAAAACAGCGATTGGAAGCTGCCGTGGATAATATGGTTTTTAGCTCTGAGAATGTTGAAGACGTCACCTTAACGGCATCACCTACAGTATCCCCGGTGCAGGAGATCAAAAAACAATTTACAGATGCTGATTTCAAGAAGCCCTTGTCTCCGGTTTCTATATTTCGACCAAAATTGAAGCCGAGCACTATGTTAGCTTCAGTTCATAAAAAACCAAAGCTATGTCCAGAAAGTCCACGCTTAGGATCTCAAAATATTATGTAAGTAATCATAATACTGTGTTCTATGCTGTTTGATAGAATTCAGATAAATAATAAAATCGGCATTATACATTATATTTGACCCAATGTCAAGACGTACTTCTTGAGTTGGATTTTGATAAGTATTAATACTTACCACCACGACTTTTTGTAAATTCGGATAGGACTGCGTTTGATGATAGGAAAAAGTACTACTCCGTGGTTTGGGCCAAGATTTCTACCAAGAAGTATCGTACTTGGACCGACGATGGGATTCTCATCGTTAATGGGACTCAAGGTACATTGAAGACTAATGATGGAAAAGTAGTATTCTCGACAAAGCTCAGCTTGCCAGATGAAATTGTTACTGGAGAAACCGAGTTTAAGTATGGAGGGAAAGTTATTCAAGTAAGGACATTTGGGCCTCTCTTATAATTGACGTGCTCACAGCAGCTCAGGATTATGTCATTTCTTACCTTTTCCTGGGCTAACTTTCAGATTCAAGATAAATTAACTGCAGCTGATGTGGAAAAGCTTCGCAACCCAGAACCGGAGAATTTAGTTGTTCAGTTGCCTCTGTCGAAGTTACCTGATCGACTTATTTCTAAACCGTTTATCTCTCCTGGTGGAAACTTTGTGTTCTCTGGAAATAAAGAAAAAGGAAAGCCCATGTTTGACCCTGACGGGCCAAATGCACTTGTGATGCCATTTCCTGATCGAGTACATCAGGTAAATGACTGCCAATGAAGCATGCGTTCAGTATGGTGCGAAAAGGCAAGAACGCATTCCGGTGTTTTGCGAGTTTCAACTATTTTTCCATTAGTGGAGATTATCAAAATGGAAAACCATTTCTATAAATAATTATGTCAATTAAATACATACCATGTCGTTAAGGAAAGATAATATCATCTAAATTTGCTTGTATTCACCACGGGCTAGGAATACGTGCAGGCATACACATTATTGTTGCCTAATCGTTTACCAGCTATTATTTCACAATTTCCTGTAATAAATTATGCCTTGTATGGGACGTATAGTCTACTTGGCGTGTTCATGAAATGATTTCTTCTGTAGCAAATTCACAATCCGGACAATGATGAACTAGTTCCGGTTGTGGTTGACCCGCATATTTCTCGTCACCTGCGAGCACATCAACGTGATGGAGTCACATTTATGTACAAGGCATTGCATACGATTTCTTTTGCATCCGGTTCAACTGGAGTAATTTTGGCTGATGAAATGGGACTTGGAAAAACGCTTCAAACGGTCGCTTTGCTCTGGTGAACTAATCATTGCTCAACAGTTTAATTATTACTGTTCTTATTTTGTTCATTTGAAAATTGTCTAAACTTGTAGGACCATGATGAAGCAGAGTCCATACAACAACGGGAAAAAGGAGGTGAAAAAGGCTCTCATTGTTACCCCAAGCAGCCTCGTCAAGAATTGGGAAAAGGAGTTTCACCGTTGGTTAGGTGCTGAGCGAATTCGTGTTTTCGGGGTGGACTCGGACCATCCCCTCAAGGAATGTCCTGCACAGTATCCGGTGATTATTATTTCCTATGACATGTGTACTCGATCTGAAGAAATGCTCAAACGTATGAAATTCGATCTCATGATTTGTGATGAAGCTCATAAGCTCAAAAATAAAAATGGACAAGCTTATCAGGTATTTACGAAGACCCTACTGTATATCTAGCATCTAAAGAGTAACACGTTCTCAATTGTATAATTCTAATCATAAAATTGATTTCGTTTTTCAGCTACTCATTGGACTTTCCTGCAACCGTCGTGTGCTTCTTACGGGAACGCCCATTCAAAATGATCTTTCGGAGTTATACTCCTTGGTAAAT
>VNWX01000148.1:0-29868 GCA_009869905.1 Ceratophysella communis
TATTGGTATTTCAAGTGAATCCCGGAAAAGCGTCTTGGGTCATTCCAGTGCGATTAAAGTACCGAAGAAAGTTCCCGGTCAAATTTATAAAACTCAATCTGGGACGAAATTCGTGCCTGGACAATTTATACAAACGAGCAAAGGTCAGAAATTCATTCCAGGTCAAATGGAAATTATCGATGGTGAACTGAGGTTTGTGCCGGGTCAAGTTTTAAAAATAGACAATTTTGGACCTACGTTTATTCCTGGTCAGCTCCTGACAATCAACAACGAGTCCAAATTCGTTGCTGGACAAGTACTAGAAATCAACGGTGAGGGTCGCTTCGTTCCTGGAAGCATTAGCCAGGAAAATGGACGAATCAAGTTCATCCCTGGTGAAGTCATCGAAACAGAAGAAGGGACCTACTCATTCGTTTGCGAAGCCACGAATATTGACGGAGAATGGCAGTACAGTTTCCAGGGTTTGGACTTGGACATCGGGGCTGGTGTCAACTTCGGGGTTGATTTACAGACTACTGACATGCTACCACAAAATAATGGTATTGAAAAACAACGCTTCCAGGACAGCATGTCCAGGATTTCTGATCTCAATCCTATTGAAGAGCTTGAAGGCTCCGAAACTCCAGAGCGGACAAAATCACCGCTTGAAAAACGTAACACTCTCGATCTCAAACTGATATTGGGCATGGATCAACATCTTCCGGTCTACGACAGTCCAGATGATCGTAGGAAGAATGGTTGTAACTCCAGCCATAGGTGAAATCATTCAAGATTCTTCTGAAGATGAGTTTTGGTCAGATGAAGTGAAAGTAAAAATGAGAGTTCATGAAAGTGGACCTCCAGTGTCTGAAGGCGGTGAAAATGACCCTAGATCCACACCCCACATGTTGTGTCATTATTAAAAACGACCTCGAAACAATTATACCCAAAGAAGGGGCCAGTAAAATTTTATCGGGCGAAGCCCGTTATTCCGTCATTGATGAGTCAGGCGTGCGGTTCTTTGAGCCTGAGCTTAAAGTTCGGGCTCAAAAATTGGAACTTAAATCATTTAATGAGGAGATTGAGGGAATTATTGATGTAATTGCAGAGTTTAATTATCAAAGAATTTACTGTATATTTCTTGTATGATAAAATTTTACCTAAATAAGTAATTTATTGATTTGTTTTAGGTTCAGCATGAGGTGAAAATCACCGAAATCACCACGCCAGAAGGCGAGGATTCTTCATATGCCGCCATTGATGAAGGCTTCAGAATGGCTACAACGTAATAGCCTTACACGATCATGCGCATGTTCGGCGCAATATGGCGAATTTTGACAAAAATTTACGAAATTATTTTTATGCAGTTCTTCAACCAAAGTGGAAATGACCAGCAACTCCGACTTCGATTTTGATCTTCCAGCCGAACAAATCCTGGACTCTTCCTTAGCAAAATCGAAATTAGCCATCAAGCAAGTCGGAAAGCGTAGAGCAACGTCTCCAAGAAGTTCCAGTAATAACATCCCTGAGCAAATTCGAAATGAAACTAATCTCGTTGAAGTGAAGGAGGCGAGAGAGTAAGTTGATTTTAATTTATTTTTGAGGTTTTACTTTCAAAGCGCATTCCAAATTGAATGTGAGAGGATGCGATCCTATACGAATTACCAGGAATGATCTTTGAATTGATAGTCCATGTTTCACGCCGTGTGTTGTTAATTTCAACAAAGTTTGGTATAAATAACAATGCGCTGAGCGAGGGCGAAGACCTGTCGATGAAAGCNTTCAACAAAGTTTGGTATAAATAACAATGCGCTGAGCGAGGGCGAAGACCTGTCGATGAAAGCCATAAAAGCTAATCTTAAGACTACACGGATTTGAAAATTTGCCAATGATTTGATCCGGCCCATGACTCTTAATGCAATGAATCTTATCTCATGAAGATAAATATCAAAACCATTTTTTTCAGTGAGTGCCAGCTGCAAAAACTCTGGCGGGTAATAACTATCATTTTTCAGAATCGACAAGCTTTTCTTTTATGAAAATGTTTATGGAACTAAAGAATTCCGCGTATTTGCGAAAATTCTAAGATGTTGCACTAGAGTTACTGTACATGTATTCGCTGGCATACCGAAAAATTTGATCAAAATGGACGATTTTAAAACAACCTTGCTATTGCTAACATTTTTAAATTGCATTCAAGATTGCTGACATTTTAATTGATATTTTTTTTATCGAACCATATTTTTACCGCAGAGCCAGCCTTGCAGAACTTCTTGACACAGAAGAAGAATTTATCAAGGATATTCGATACTTGATGAATAATTACTACCACGCCTGTGACCAGAGTAGTGATAAGCTCGTGAGTGAATCGAGAGAATCCGTCTTTGGAAACTTGGCCAAAATTGCGGAATTCCATGAAGGCTTGCTTCTAGACGGGCTCAAGGGAAACTCAGATAGCTCAAAGATGATTGGAAGGTGTTTTCTACGTCTTGTAAGAAGCCAAAAATTACCATGGTCTATGAATACCGTTTAGAATTACCATGTAATTGAGACAAGCTTTCATATACATAGGAGCGAGATCTGGATTGTCATGCAAAATACATTGAAGAAGAAGCCAGGGCCGAGCAATTTTTGAGAGAAAATCCAAAAGTTAATGACTTTTTCGAGGTAAGCATTTCGTTATGTAATTTATTTTAGATTAGGAAGTAACTGAGCCATGCACCTGCAGAAATTGCTAGATTTATTTATCCCATGTGAACCCACGAGCATTTTTAAAGCCCGGAAGTATCTATCGTAATTCGAATAAAATGGTAGGCGCAGCCTAATTGTAGCTGGCCGGATGTTTTCAAATTAAAAAATTATTCTTAGCATCGTTTTTGTGACAAGTTCAGCCATGCGCTGATCCAGAAGCTTCTCGAGATATTTTCAATGTTAGGGAAACCACAAAGTACCTAGGTACTGGGAAGAACTGTAGAAATCGCCTCTTGTGCAACACCCAATCGTGACGAAGACGGAAGGACGGATTATGATATTTGGCAGACTAGGCCTAAGCCTATAAATAGGAATTGCGTGAAGTCTAGGAGTATTACTTGAAATGAAATCATGATCTTCTAGTGCTAGTTGAGCATCTCTCAATCTTCTTCCTGCTCGCTGCTCCCAAGAAGTGCAAAAAAAAACTGGGTGAAAGTTTGAGCTCAAGGTGGAATAATTATATCTTCAGCACTCATCTTCCCCTTTTTAATGTAGTCCAATCTTCTGTAGCTAGTAGCAGCTCTTATCTCTATATTTTAATTAATTAATAGGAAATTTCCGCGTCGCTCAATTCACCCAAAAGCCTCGTTGAACAACTGCGGCTCCCAAATCAACGGATCAACGACTATCAAGTGATTCTCTCGGAATTGGTTGGGTTCGAAAGGGAGTTGGGCGTGCCAACGTCTGATCTTGAAAAGGCTCTTGAGCTTATGCTCACATTGCCTCAGAAATCCGCCGATGAGAAGTTTTTGAATAGTATTGAAGGATACAAAGGGAGTGTGAAGAATTTGGGCAGACTAATTGCACATGTAAGTACCACACTTCAAAGAATTTCGATTCCGAAAGCAGTATGATTTTCGAATTTTTACGTATTATCTAGGACTGGTTTAGCCTCCAGGACATTACTGGAAAAACACACGAAAGGTACCTGTTTCTATTCAAAGGCCGAATTTTAGTTACCAAAGTCAAGCGCATAACAGAAGACAGATCTGTGTTTATACTCAAGGACGTACTAAGGGTAAGCCAGAGATTCTTTGTGAAATATCTCGCAGACATTTTTATTTTTTTATTGCATAATTCTGTACGGCGCCGTTTTTGCACGTTTTAGCTTCCTGACCTTGACTTACTCCAATCCGACAAAGGCAACTGCATTACACTCTACGAGCAGTCAACAGGCGGAAAATATACATTAGAGCATACGAAATTAGACGTGAAAGACTTCTGGCTTCAAGAAATTAAGAATTTCGCTCGAGACAAGACCCCGGATAGTAGGACTCGCAGACAAGATAGTGTTACAGTCGACTACGCGTACAGTAGTGAAGATGAATCGACAGGACTCAGTGATAAGATCCTCGATCAGAGATCACGGAAGATTTCTGTAGAAAAATCAGTGGCAGAGAAAACTATTGCAGAAGAAAGCAGAGTCGAAGAAAGTAAAATCGAAGAAACCAGTGCAACCAGCGTTCTATCAGAGAAAGCTGCGTCGAAAATAACGAACGGAGTCACAGAATCTAAAGCCGAAGAAGCAACTTCGAACTTCAGCAGACAAACCAGCTTGACCACTGAAAAAGCAGAATTGAAACGAACTGAATCTTTGGCCGAAACCAAAGTCGAAGAAAGTAACAGTAATATTTGGAGCCGGCAGTCCAGTATACGATCAGAAAACGTTGAAGCTAAGGTAACAGAAAGCGAAACCAAGAAAGCTGCTGAATCCAAAACTTCAGCTTATAGTCGTCAATCCAGTGCTTTATCAGAGCCCGAAAGCGTTACTAAAGGGGTCGCAAAACCATCTCAACCCAAACCGGAAGAAGAACCGAGTGCGCCTTCAAGCCGAAGATCAAGTATTGTGAATCTCCGTCGAGATAGTTCTAAGATGGATTTAGAAAAACGCCCGAAATTGGCAACAGGGGTGAAATCTGTTCAATGTGAACGTGAGTTAATTCTAAAATTTTATTTTACGTTTATTCTGATGATACCACTCTAATTCGTAACTGATTGCGTATTGCGTAACTATCTAAATAGCTGGAGAGAAAGCGGTACTTTCTGCAGCCTTTACATCTGCCTCTCCATGCAGCGTTACCTGGCTCCGAGATAATAAGCCACTGGATGACAAGCTTGCAGACAGAGTGAAGATAATCAATCTCGGAAACGACTACCGTCTCGAATTACTCAACTGTCGTGAAGATGATACCGGTTTGTATGCTGTGCGATGCACTAATGAGTTCGGGTCTATTAGTTCCAGTGGGATTCTTACCGTTCATGAGCGTAAGTGGACAGCTCTACAGATCACGTATCCTTACTTCACACAATTTTTCGAATTTTAATATATTAAATTTTTACTCTTCGCACAGTAACGGCGGAAGAACGAGCCCTAAAAATATCTGAAAACAGTCCATATTTCAATGTCAAGTTCAGAGATGTTGATGTGCTGGAAGATACCGTAGCATGCTTCATGATTGAGCTCAAGGGTGACCCTGCGCCGAAACTTAAAATGTAAGCATATTCGCTGGATTCGATTAATTGACAATTGTACCGCGGCGTATTTCACGAACTTCTTAATTCCTCCATAGATACAAAGACGGCAAAATACTGGCTCAGGATGATCGCGTTAAATTAGAATCTACTGGAATACCTGGACACTACGATCTGCTTATCAACCATATTCAACCTGGCGACGCAGGTACCTACAAGTGTACTGCGATGAACTCTTATGGTAGCGACGAATTCACAGCGGAATTGAAGGTCGTTCAGGAAAAAGATGTATTTCATGGAATGGAAGAGGCGCCACTCGATTTTACTTGGTTCAGGTCAGCGGAATTCATCGATTTCTAATATTAACATGAATGAATTCGAAATGAAAACCAGCCCTAATTTATTTACCAGAGACGGCAGGGCATTCACCCCGGAAGAAAGGTTTCAGGTCATGTTCAAGGACGAAGAAGACACGCTAGCTTTGGTATTTCAACACGTGACGCCTGAGGATGCTGGCTTGTACACATGTATTGCTAGCACCAGTTCAGGAAAAATCAGCTGCAGTGCTGAGCTCACCGTTAAAGGTACGCATTCAATTTTGAATATCTTAAACATAAATTCTCTACAAGCACAAACGTTAATTAACGCAATTTTAAATTCAGGTGCAATTCATCAACTCCTCAAAGAACCCTTGAAACCCTGCATCACCACAAAATTGACCCCTTGTGAATTCAACACTGGTGGGTCGGCCATGCTGGAAATCAAGGCAGACGGCTATCCTAAACCGACTCTGGCCTGGACAAAAGATGGCAAAGAAATCAAAGCCAATGAAAAATACCGATTTCTCTGTGAAGACGACGAGTCTACTGCCCTCATTATCAAGAACGTCGAGATTGCCGATGCTGGTGAATATAAAGTTGTGGCGACCAATGACTTAGGCGAAGATGAATCTGCTTGCTTAGTAATAGTCAAGTCCCCGCCCAAATTCACCAAGAAAATGGAAGATTTCGAATGCCTGGTGGGTAGCGATATCGAGATGGAAATAAAAGTTGAAGGATGTCCGGAGCCAGAAATTAAATGGTGCGTGCGATAAGAAAACAAACGAAGCATTTAAACACTTGACTTCAATAACTCATACTGCTTCTTATTTAGGTACAAGGACGGCTGCGAGATTCGAAAGGATTCCAAACATACTATTGTATCTTCCGGGACTTCTCACAAGATTATTATAAAAAGTGTCGAGAAAACTAGTTCTGGAGCTTATTCAGCCATTGCCAGTAATAGCGTTGGTCAAATGTCTTGCTTCTGGACTACGACTGTCAATACTGCAGCTAAATTCACAAGCAAACTTGAGTCAGTCGAAAAAGAAGTTGGAGAAGAGGTCACTTTTACGGTCGAAACTGAGGGAGAGGCTACTGAAGTCAAATGGTAAGTTTAAGAAATATATGTAGCCGCAATTTTCTTGGGCTACCTGAGATTTGAAGCTCGAATATTTAAATGTAGGACCATCAACGAACAAACCGTCGATACCAAGAAATATAAAATCACATCCAAAGATAACAAGCATACGCTGACGATGAGCAAGCTGGCCAGATCCGATTCAGCAACGATCAAATGCGTTGCTTCCAACAAATACGGATCGGACACGAGCAGTGCAGATTTGCAAATCAAAAGAAAACCAGAGATCACACAGAAATTGAAGCCTGTGGTTGTGAATCTGGGTGACACGGCGGAGTATAGCATCAAGGTGGACGCTTATCCAGAACCAAAGCTTAAATGGTTCCTTGACGGCGTTGTCATTGATGGCAAGAAATACGGAAAAGATGGTGATCAGTACAAACTGAAATTACCTAAAGTTGAAGCTAGCGGAACCGTGAACGTTAAGGTTGAAAACGATTATGGATATGATGAAGATAGCGCTGAGCTTACGGTTAAATGTAAGTATGGACAATTGACATACGACGTGAACAGAACTAAGGTTTGCAACTTCAGGATTTAAATTCACAATATTTGTGTGTTTCAGGCAAACCATCGTTCACGCAAGGCCTCAAAGACATTTCTGTATTGGAGAACGAAAACGTGGACATCAAAATTGTACTGAAAGGAACGCCCACCCCGAGCTTGAAAATGTTCCATAACGGAAATGAGGTGTCCGCTGATGCAAGGGTCAAAATAACGAAGGAATCCACAGAAACATATCATATGACTTTCAATGTTATACTGCCGTCCGATGGCGGTGATTGGATGCTCAAAGCAGAAAACGAGTGTGGAGAGGTTGAATCGCGGTGTAAAATTACGGTCGAAGGTAAGACGTTCGAACTTAATCGCCTGAAAAAAAGGAATTCACGTAAACAAGCTAAATTTTGTTATTAGGTAAACCCATCTTTGAAAAGAAACTGTCCTCAACAATCGAAGTCGTCGAATCAGAAAATGTGGAACTCAGCGTTACTCTACGAGGCTGTCCGGAACCAGTCATCAAATGGGTTCTCAACGACGAAGAATTACAGATATCGAAACATATCGAGATTACTACAAATGGCAACACTACGAACGAAACATTCGAATCAAAACTTGTTATCAAAAATGTTACAATGGAGGAATGTGGAGAGATTAAGGTGGTAGCCGAGAATAAACATGGCAGCTGTGAAACAAAGGGATTGCTAAACGTTATTTCCTTGGCTGAATTGAAAACACCCAAAGTTGTGGCGGAGCTCAACAATGCCACATTCACAAAAGGAGATTCAAACGTTCTCAAAGCAGTTATCAAGGGAAATCCAGCTCCAACTGCACAATGGTTCAAGAATGGCGAGTCACTTGGACCTGGAACAGTTTCCGGTGAAGAGTATTCTCTCAAATTGAACGATATCAACGAATCGAATGCTGGAGAATATAAGATAGTAGCTAAGAATGAACATGGAGAAATATCCTCTATTGCCAAAGTTGATGTTATTTTCAAACCGGAAGTCACGGCATTCAAGGACGTGACAGTTTCACCAGGAGATGAGTGTGTGCTTGAAGCCAAAGTACGAGCTAATCCTGAGGTCAGTAAAGTTGAGTTCAGCAAAGATGGTGCGGTGATCAAGGATGGGGCCAGTTACAAAGATGGCGTCGCGACGTTGAACCTTGGGCCGGCTGAGAAGGGGACTGAGGGTGTCTATAAACTCAAGCTTATTAACGCTGTCGGTGAAACTGAAGCTAAATCCAAGGTTGCCGTCAAAAGTAAGTTTTGAAAAATGATGCCTTACTCGAATGAGGGTTCAATTCACGTAGTTCTATGTTCGTATTTTTTTTAAAATTTTATCTACAGCTGACCCTCCGGTATTCATCAAAGGCTTGACCAATCAGGAGCTTAAAGATGGAGAAGAACTTCTGCTCAAGGTTAAGGTATCCGGTACACCCAAACCCAAGTTAGCCTGGACCAAAGATGGCGAAGAAATTTCGCACGAAATTCAGGAAGAGGATGGTACTTATACGATTTCCTATGATAAAGCCGGGGTTCCTGAGACTGGAAAGGTGAGTGAACTTTCATCACATACGAAATTCTAGACTAATTCGACGCCTTGATTTACAGTACAAGATCGTTGCGACCAACTCAGGTGGCACAGCCACAACCGAAGGCACCGTCAAGTTACTTCAAATGAAGCCAAAATTCTTGAAGTCATTGCCCCGCCGTACATCTTTATCCGAGTTAGAAGATTTGGTACTCAAAGTCAAAGTCGATGGAAGCCCCCTACCATCAGTCGCCTGGTTGAAAGATGGCGTTAAGCTGGAACCCAGTGACAGAATTAAAATTGAACAACTACCAGACGGGACCTGTATTTTGACCATTAAAGAGGCCACACCACTCGACAAAGGAAGCTACAGCATCTCGATCATGAATCCCAATGGCGAAGCTTCCAGCAGTACAAACGTGGATGTCGTTGGAAAACATAGAAAACCAGAATTCTTGGAAAATCTGAGTGCTCCATCAAGCGTTGCGTTTGGAGCGCCCATCAAACTCACTGCCAAAATTGGAGGTTATCCAACTCCCGAGTATAAATTCATGAAAGACGGAAAAGTTGTCAGACCAAGCGCAGGAGTTCTATCTGAACTCAAGCCCGATGGAACCTTGACCTTGGAAATCCTCTCGGCAAAACCTTCTGATGCTGGGAAGTATTCTTTGTGTTTGTCAAATGATAAGGGCGAATTGAGCCAAGAAGTGGAGGTCGCTGTCGAAGAGCCATTGACTAAACCTAAATTCACTAAAGGAATTGCTGATACCACTGTCGTCGAAGGATTCCCACTTCAATTAGAAGCGGTCTTGTCCAGTAATCCACCTCCTCAACTCAGTCTTTTGAAAGATGGAGTTCCTACTCCACTAGAAGTGAAGATCCTGCCTGGCCAAGGCATGCTCAAGGCAAGCATCTGTATTCCCGATGCAGGCATCTTGAATGCTGGAATTTATGAGCTTGTCGCTGAGAACAGTGAAGGTCAAACCAAGAGTCAAGCTACGATCAGCGTTCTGCCTAAGAGCTCTGGAGGCGAAGAAGCTGAACCCAGTTTCTTGAGTGACCTCAAAAATGCAAGGGTTGATGAAGGTGAGGAACTTAAACTGGTAGCCCAGGTCAGCGGTAACCCTCTACCCGAAATCGAATGGAAAAAGGACGGCGTATCTCTTGGAGCCGGACAATTCGACGGAAAACATGCCATTTTGAAAATCCCAGCTGCAACCATGCAACATGCTGGAGTTTACGAGTGTAATTTGAACAACAAGCTGGGCAAAGCTTCCTCTGAATGTGAAGTTGCTGTTAAGAAAATTTTCGAAGCACCTAAATTCAATAATAGATTTGTGGATACGCAGCAGGTGACTAAAGCCAAAAGCTTTGCATTTTGACCCGAGTTTTTGCGTGACACCTTAATGTGTTTTTCTCCCTAGATTCCAACTCGAGACTGCAAGTTCGGTGCTCGAATCAGTGGAATTCCAACACCAACCATTGCGTGGACGAAAGACGGAAATGAAATTCAGCCCAGTGATAAGTACGGGATCAAGAAAGAAGGAGACGTTGTCAGCCTGGTTGTCAGAAATTGTGTTGACGGCGACAAAGGAAGATATGCCTGCATAATTACCAACCCTGAAGGAACTGACAAGTGTGAAGCGGATCTTGACGTCGTCAAAGAAATGTGCGTAAATTTTTTTATGCACAATTTTTTGTCTTCTTTGAGTTAAAAAATGCTTATAATTTATATTTTCTCCGAATTAGTGAGCGAAAACCCCGCAATGAAGCTCCATATTTCTTGAAGAAAATATCATCGACAGAACTTTACGATGGGATGTCTGCCAAATTTACGGCTTGCGTGGAAGGCTTTCCGGAACCCGAATTTGAGTGGTTCAAAGACGGAGTCAAATTGGAACCAACGGATCGAATTAAGTTTGAGCGAGAGGGAGCTGGATTACTTCGCCTCATTATCAAGAAAGTTACAGAAGATGATGTTGGCAAATACAAGCTCAGGATCTTCAACTCGGTCGGAGAAGCACAGTGTGAAGCTAATCTTAAATTCGAATGTAAGTTTGAGCTCGGGGCATCAACTTCCATCTGGTAAATGTTTCTGTTTTAAAGTCGCGGCTTCATTTGTTTAGCTCTGGAAACTCGAAAGAAATCGATGATTGAACCGGACGGCGATTACGATAAGCACAAGAAATCTGGTCTTCCGGTGCCTCTTGCAGATAAGCCGATCATCAGCTGTATGAGTGACAGGAACCTGACTCTGTCATGGCGGCCGAGTTTAAGCTCAGTGGCGAGGTACCCGGTGACCTATACTGTGGAAATGTGTGAAGTTAAAGACGGAGGTGATGACTGGTTCGAAGTGCGAAGAGGTTAGTCAAGCCAAGCTAATTGCAATATGTACCGGTGGTCAAACTCGACTTCATAGATCAAGTTTTTCAACTTATGGGTGATTTCAGGGCTCCGGCAGTGCGTATGCGACATTCGTAACCTTGATCCGCGACTGGATTACAAATTCCGTATTCGAGTGGAGAACAAGCTTGGAATAAGTGATCCTTCGCCTTACGCAATTACTCTGAGGTAAATGATTTGATTTGGTGAAAAAGAATTCGAATTTGATTGCATTGTTGCCACACTATTGCAATTTAGGTCTAAGTTCGATCTATCACTGAAACCATGGACCCCAACCATGACTCATCCCATTCCACGGGATTACGACCTCGAACGTCCACCCCATGAAGGCTATACTCACCCTCCAAGGTTCCTGAACCAGCCCCATGACACGCAGTATGGCGTCAAAGGGATGAACAGCAAATTACTCTGGTTCGTATATGGCTACCCCAAACCCACAATTCGATTCGAATTCAATGGCGTAGACATTACGAAAGATATCGGCGGCGGCGCCTGGGCCACTACTTACAGAAACAATGGAGAGGTCGCGCTGTTCATCAATCGGTAAGGCGAAATTCAGTGGCATTATTACAGTTATTCCGAATCGGTGGTGAATTTGGATGGTTTGTAATTAGCATGACAGAAAACCTTGTCGGCTCTTACCGTGCAATTGCAACCAATCCCCTGGGCGAAGCTATTCAAGATGTCCGCTTGGAGCTGGCAGAAGAGCCAAGATTCATCCTACGTCCAAAGGAAACGTATATCATGCTCAGGAAAGGCGGAAAGATTACGGCGAAAGTTACTGGTATCCCAGTTCCAGAAATCAAAATTTACAAGGACTGGAAACCTATCGGAGAAAGCTCAAGGCTTAAGTTCAATATTTCGGAAAGCCTTGAATGTGTCACGATCACAATCGAACTGAGGGATTCAATCCTCAAAGATGCTGGTAAATATTTTTTGTTATTCCTAAAAATGCAGGCATTGGCTAATTCGTATGATTTAATTTTAGGCTTGTACTCCATCACGGCAACAAACTTAGCTTCAAGCACCCATACATCATTTAATATTCACATTGAAGAATCGGAACCAGACTACAACTGGTTGGCCTATGTACCACCAAGGCCCATCAAACCGAGATTCAAGGGCTTCTACGAATATTACGACCTGGGAGATGAAATTGGTCGAGGCACTCAAGGCATCACTTATCACGCCGTTGATAGAAATAGTGGGCACAGCTATGCTTGCAAATATATGCGTGGAACAGGAATCAGGCGGGATTGGATTGATAACGAAATTAATATCATGGACGGTTTGAGTCACCCACACATAACCCGGTTGGTAGAATGGTTTGGAGAGCCAAGCGGAGTTCGAGTAGTGATGGAAATGTACGGGAATTTTTTAAATGCTAATAATTGTGCATTTTAAGTTAGAGTCGCTGATTTACGTTGAAATACCTACTGAATTAAATACTAACCTAGGTCAAGCGGTGGTGACATCATTCAATCCCTGCTTTCTCGCCGCGACGTCGAAGAATGGGAGATCGCATATTACGTTCGGCAGATGCTTCTCGGATTGGATTATTTGCACGAAAGGAATATCGGCCATCTTGGATTGACAGTAAGACTTATGCTAACGATTTCGTGTAAATGCTTAGCTTTCTCAACCCATCGCTTGATTAAACGGTTGTATGATGTTAAATTTGCAGCCCTTCGACATCCTGATGTCCAGATCTGGCGGCCGAGATCTTCGTATTACAGATTTTGGTCTAGCTCGAAGAATCGGATCCAAGTTGTTGCCGCTGGATTATGGAATGCCAGAATTCGTTGCTCCAGAAATCGCTTTGGGTTATGGCGTCGGACTGTCCGCTGATATCTGGTCCGTTGGTGTTATCACTTACTTGCTGTTGAGCGGAAGAAGTCTGTTCCGAGGAAGGAATGACATGGAGACATTGGACAATATCAAGGTAGCGAAAACATCGGACTTCATCCAGGAAATGACCGACACGAAAAATTCATTGAAACGCTGAACTATATTTTAGGCTGGAAGCTGGACATTCGACGATTGCTTTTCATCGTATTCTATGGAAGCGAGAGACTTCCTGACGAAACTGTTAGTGTTTGAGCACAATGGACGCTTGGACATCAAGAGTTGCTTGAGTCATCCATGGTTCAGTATACGACACACGGGTGGTGTTGACGTCACTCGTCTTACAACGAATTACTACGATTCCTTGAGGTAACGGACCACCATATGCTTTGAATACTAAAATAGGGTTTGAATACGATCTAATTTCTGTATAACGCTTTTTAGATCCTGGTACTCAAATGCCAGCTGTCGAGATATCTACAGGCGACGCCCGCTTAGCGGTGCATACACGCATCCATCTAAGATGGTGTATCCTCCTGGTGATTATACACCGCATGAAAGAAGTCCAACCCGAGAACCACGCGATTACATTGCTCCAGAAGCTGTATACCCTCGACCTAATCTGGATACCGAGATTGGTGCTGTTTCATCAGAATCACAGTGAGTTTTCTTGATATGAAAAGCTGATTGTCACAATTGCGCTACATACAAATCTCACTATCTAGCTACCAAACTGGCCCTGATACATATCTACTGCAACTACGAGATGCTGATTTTCCGGCAAGATTGAGGCAGTACATGAAAGTAGCTGCCTACCGTTCACCCGCCATGGCATTGCAGCTCAAGGGAGCTGCTTATGATACTGACGTAATCATCACTTACAATTTGAATTCACAGCCCGAATGTTCATGAAAATGAATAGTTGATGAGCTTTTCTGCTTTCAGCGTACCGTTATCTACGAACGCAGACGCTTTACCGACGTCATGGACGAAGAAATAGGCGATGAATGCAAAAACAGAATCACAAACTATGGCGAGAAAAATCCGGCATCACGACGCTTGAAGCACGAAGTTGGACAACGAATGGACATCCAAGCAGAAGCCGAAGCGCTTGTGCTGAGCAAACGAGATGGCAGCGTACCTGTGTTCAGAATTAAGCCAGACCCTGTAATTGAAGTGGTTATAGGAATGGAGTTGGTTGTCAGCGTGGTCGTTGACGGTGATCCCCTGCCTGGAATTCAATGGTTCAAGTGCGTTGCATATTGCTTTTCAAATATTTTGAGTTTTTAAATCCATAATTTTCACAAATTTTTTGGTTTCCAGGAATGATCTCGTCATTAATGAAACCAATCGAATCAAAACACTCGAAGATAAGAACACATTTAGTCTATCATTCAGTAAAATTGTCGCTTTTGATGTTGGCGTTTACAAAGTCGTTGCACGAAGCCCGAACGGTCAAACTGCGGCTCGATTTAGAATTAACGAAGTCGATTTTCTGGAAGATAAGAGAAGCCGAGTTATCCCTGAGCTCGACTATCAAGTCGAATCGAACCCAATACCAGTTACCAGCTATGAAGATGTTGGAACATCGAATGAAATCTATCGTGGAAAATTTTCAGTTATTTTGAATGCTCGATCAAATATCGTAAGATACTCGAAGGGGTATTCTGATGAAACTGAGCTCGTTTCTCGAATGAAGCACATTCAACTGGCGAACGTTTTGAAGATTTTCAAGAAGGGCGATATCAATGTTTTCGTCCAAGAAGCTGGCGGAGACAGCTTACTTAATGTGTTGAGCGAATCCGACTATTCAGAACAGACGCTCTTTGTTATTACAGCACAGGTACGATTTTTGTAACCATTAAGGCTAGGCACTATAACTAACACCATTTAAATGTCATGTTCCTGTACCACATTTCTCTGTACTTCATTTCAGATCCTTGACGCATTATCCTATATTCATTGGAGAGGCTGCGTAGTACTGAACATCGAACCCGGAAATATTTTGCTAAATAATGTAAACCATCCAGTGGCGAAAATTGCTGATTTTTCAAGTCTCCAACCTGTTTCCAGGCTCGGTTCCGCCGTGAAGGTCTTCACACCGACCGAGTTTACGCGTAAGAAAACTACGCTAACTTGCCATGTGTGAATAAACTGTGGTGTTAAATAATTATCAGTGGATTTAACGCATTTTGACCCCCCATTTCAGCTCCTGAGCTCCTAAACTCAGAATTAGCTCTTCACACAACAGATATTTGGAATATCGGTATCCTGCTCTATGTCCTGCTGTCTGGTCATTCACCGTTCCTTGGTGAAAACGAAGATGAAACTAAGTCTAATGTCAATTATGTCCGCTTCCGGTTTGAGTACTTGTTCAATGACTTGACGCAAGAGATCACACGGTTTATCATGCTGGTCTTTAAGAGGAGTCCATTGTGAGCTTAATTGCATGACTATTTGAATGGCTCATTTCAAAATAAGCTCCAGTATTTAAAATTGCATTATTTTCAGGAAACGACCATCCATCGAAGAATGCTTTGAAAACCGATGGTTCTTACCTTCGGAATTTATGATCAAGAAACGAGAGAAGAGTGTATTTAAGGGAAGACAATTGAAACAGTACGTGATTGATTACGTCGAGAAACGCAAGAGCTGGGGTAAAGATGTATTTGGTGGTGGCGAGCAACTGACGAATGGAGATTAGGTTATTTAAATTATTTTGTTGAAAATAAAGAATCGTTTTTGGAATATAACCCTTTTGTCAATCGAAAAGCAAAAAGCTTTTTTTTTTTTAAAAAAAAAAACTGTTATCCGTCGTTTTTGGCAACTGCTAGCTAAAATGTATTGAATACATGCATAGCTAGTCGAATTTTGACGAGCAGATCCAATAAGACGCATGGAATTTGTCCAAGCATCTTGAAACAGTATACGAGTTTCGTTACCGGGGATAGAAATTGTTAGATTTTAATAGCGTGTACTATTTGACTCGAATAGCATGATTACTACATGGAGCATGATGTTTAACGACCATTCAACGTGGCGGCGAAGCTCTTTATAGCGAGACCAAGATCATATTGCCAAAATCAACTGTGGCTCATCCTAGAATTGGCAGAGGCCACCAGGCCACAGATTCGCATAAGTAAATTATTTATTGGCATCGTTCCACGATCTATAGACCAGATCTCCATATTCGGGACAAGGCGGAGCAAAGAAGTGGCAAAAAACAGCAACGGAAACTGAAAACCAAATGAATACCAAACCAAACACCTTACACGCACACACTTGTACCTTTCGCTCACCACAACACAACCACAACACAACCTGGTCGGTTGTTGTGTGGGCCACAACCACAACCACAACCTCTATTCACCAAGTTCCCCACAACCATAACCACAACACAACCTACTAAAACACAACCAGACCACAACCACAACCACAACACAACCTAGTACAACCAGACTACAACCACAACCACAACACAACCTACCACAACCTGACCACAACCACAACCACAACACAACCTGCCACAACCAGACCACAACCACAACCACAACACAACTTTCCACAACTAGACCACAACCACAACCAACACAACTAAACCACAACAAAAACTACTACAGCTTGGCATAAGTGCAGGAGCAGGAAGCAACGTGCTAAACAGAACAGAATTAAAGAACTAAATATAAAGGTATAAAATTGATGCCTGCAAGCGTCAGCCCTGCCCTGCTATGTTATATACTATGCTAATAGTGCATAGTGCATGCATATAGCATACAGTGGTGCTTTACGCGTCGAGAGAACTACTAAAGCATTTTAGTATGCGCCAGGCTTCCTGTTACTAATAAAATGACGTGATATGAGATGATTTGAAATTGCGAGATACTTTATTATTAAAATAAAGTGTCTGCAAACACAACGCAGCACAACCTAACTACAACCACAACCAAGCACAACCAGACCACAACTACAACCACAACACAACCAAGCACAACCCGACCACAACCACAACCACAACACAACTGAACACAACCTGACCACAACCACAACTCACCACAACCACAACCAACAACAGCTTGACCACAACACAACCACAACCACAACCGAGCACAACCTGACCACAACCAAAAACCACAACCACAACCTCCCAATTTGCCCACGACCACAACACAACCACAACGTTTTGGTTGTGCCACAACCAAAAGGTACAAGTGTGCTTATGGCCCTTTCAAAGGAGGTTTTCCTACGTGGTGGTGATTTCGAGGAAGACACAGAGATATGTACCTGCAGTACGGACCAATGCAACGAGCAGAGTGATTGTTGCCCAAAATACAAATGCGATACAAAATCCTACCGTTGCGTCCAGAGCAAAAAACAGCAGAAAGGCTGATGATGATATGATAAAGTCTGGACCAACGGCCTCGATATTCCATGATCAAACCGACGACCTTTCTCCTACGCACATTTTCTTAATGTCTTACGATCGCCTACTTCAAACTTAAAATCCGTAGTTCTCCGAATTATACTTAATTATCCTTTTAAAATAGGATGTCCACAGAAGTCGGCATGTGCCAGGCATCTGGTTATCAACTAACGCTTTAAATGTCTAGTTTTAATTTTATTTTGCTCATGAACTAACCAACTATTAAACTGTTTTGGCGTTGTGTATGTATTTAGTCAATAAAATTAATACATAGAGATAATATATCTTCTAATTATGATTAGATAAAACTTGTTTTTTCAAATAAATAAAAATGTTGTGTATTTATTTCGTCACTTACTATTTAGGCTACGGCGGTATACCTAAAAGGGAAATGGTCAAATAGCATCTGATTTCGAGCTCGATAACTCAAGCCATTCTCAAGATTTCAACTCTATTTGGTAGGATTTTTATTCCAAGGTATCGATTTGGAGTTACTCAGCATCAGCACAAGAGCCACATACCCTTGAAACAATTAAGTATAGCTATTTTTATTTGATCGTACAAATTACAGGCTAGAAGCCATATTCTTGTTCTGTAGAAGTGTATTTAAATCCTGTAGGAGACCAATAGCCACACTCTTGACATCTTCGTAATTCGTTTCTGTCTTCTTAGCATTGATATAAGTCAGGAGGTCAAAGTTGACTTGCTCCAAAGCACGCCATTTCTTTTCCATGCTATGAAGAGCATTATGAACGTCATTTTTGTTCAGTGCGTCCTGTACAGCAGAAATTTTCGATACAAAAATGGAGCAAAAATTGATTTCACATTTGAGCATTTTCTCGCATGACTTTAGTATTTTCGCCCATGTTTCATATTTAGTAAAAATTCATCGCTATAAATTGTTAAAATTGACATTTTTACTTGCATGGGATATTTTGTATACATACAGTCTTGTTTACCTGAATACTGGCATGTTCAGCTTCAGTAGCTTTTAGAAGACTTGTTAGACCTTTCATTCGCTCTTCCAGAATTTGAGTTTCTTTCTTCAAGCGAGTAGCTTTTTCATCGGCTTCTAGCTTAACCTTTTCCGTGTCTTGAAATGTAATCATTTCTCGCTGCATTTCTTTCATGGAAATTTCATTAGTTTCTAATTCAGATTTCATTTTTTCTTCCAAATTTTCAAACTATAAAATATACATGAAATTCAATATAATCGATATCAAAAATCCAATACTTCGATCTATAAAATTAAAAAGCCTTACATCTTCCAACTGCTTCCGCAAAGTTTCATTTTTAAGTTCAATCATTTCCGTAGTATATTTAGCTTTGTCAAACTCTTCTTCTTTGTATTCCAAGTCTTCTTTGAGATCTGAGAAAGCTTTGAGCTGAAATTCCGGTTCTATTAGAAAAATCGCACAATATTTTAAAATGGCGAAATGAAATAAGTGCTATGGATTTTGGCGGAATTCCGGTAAGCATACTCTGGCAAAGCAGCAGCGAGCTGATTATTTCTCGTAATTTTCTCCATGAGAAGCTTAATGCTGGCTTCAAGTTTAGCTAAATTCTGCATTTCATTGGCTTTGGTTTCTTCGAAAGTCGAAATAAATTGATCCATTTCCATATCACGTTTTTTGAGGTCTTTTAGCTTCTGTTGACGGTCGGAGTCGGTTTCGTCGATTTCCTGGATACATCAAATGAAACCAAAATATATTCAAAATGCCCGTATTAGCATGCAATGATTTAAAAGCTGTACACTGACCTGCTCAATCCCCTTCAACTCTTCATCTGCTAATCGAAGCTCATCGGCGAGTTCTGTCATTTGTCGCTCTAACGTCGTGATTTCCATATTATCGACTTTCACTTGATGCAAAAGACGTTCACGTTCTTCTTCCGGCGTTTCTCTGGACGTTGAATCCCGCAGAAGCTCATCTCGCTTTTCCGTTATTTCCAAGAGTTCTTCTTCCAATTCTGCGGCTTCACGCTTTAAATCTGAAGTACAAAGCTTATCATACAGTTCTCGGCGACGATTTTGCAAATCATCTAGTTCATTTTGAGCTACACGCATTTCTTCTTGGATTCTTGTGCTTTCTTCACGGATTTGGTCGTAGCTGAGCAACATAACACGAAAAATTAGGCTTCAAAATAGCAAAAATTTAGTATTTTCAAATACCCACCGATCTCGCAAATCATCACTCAAAGACTGAACCAGTGTTTCAGATTTGGATCTCTCTTCTTCAATTTTCAATTCCAAATCATGAACTTGCTTTTCCGCTTCACGTCGTCGATTATAAATGGCTTCAATTTTCTGTGACAGAACCTTATTATCCCTCGTAGTAGCTTTGAAACCTTCTTCGATGTAACTCTTGTCTTTTCCACTCACAATGGTATCGCATAGAACGTTGTAGTCTTGAAATTCGCCTTGCATTTCTAGAAGCATATAAAATGAATATATTAAGTTCTACGAAAATCTGTCGCCAGGGTGGTGAAATATGTAATTACCGGTAAGTTCACTAGCCAGTTCTTTGACGCGTTTATCATAAGAAAGGTAAGTTGACTGTTCTTTGCCCAATGATTCCACTGAAGTATTCAATCGATGAATTTCCGTCGTGATTTCACCCATTTTCGTATGCAAAAGACCCAGAAAGTATGTCTTGTCATGAACCATTCTTCGATTTCCATAGCTCGTGCGAGCAGTTCGTACGCCAGAAACACCTTGTTGCGTCATTGGTCGGTCCATGATGTTCACCTGTAAAATTGCAAATTTTATTAAGCAGTTTTCAATAATGCTGCTGGGGAATATGGTGATTTATAGCACCATACCTGAGCATGCAGCGGGAAAGTACCGCCACCAGCCCCTGACATGGACGACGGTGGTCGAGCAGTTCCGCCGCGGAAAGCTGAGCCTTGTCTAGTTGACATGATCGATGTCCCAGGTCGAGCTGCGGATTGAAGTCGAGCAATCTTACTTACGGGGCGCTGCGGATCGTTCACCATACTTGTATCAGGACGCTAAAATTGTCCAAAATTCCACTTTAAAAAATCCAACTTTTCTAAATTGAATCCTGAAAGACCTTACCCCACGTGCCGTCGAAGGAGCAGCCGGCATTGGAAAACCGTCTGATTTTCGGGACGAAGGCCGCTGTCCACCGAAGGGGGTTGATCCATCGACCTGAGAACGCCCAGTCATTGGTCGATACTCGTCCATTTTTACGACTTCAATTACCACAAAGAATATGCAGAAGCAGTAAAGATTGAGTAATATTCGTCCTTAGCACAAATTACTAATGCAATCTCCAGATGAATATTGATCCGATGAATAATGTCGGGGTTTTGGTTTACAGCAGAGAAAGCACAAGGTTATATGCAAAGCAAAACAGAGGCTCTCGAAACGATGCATTCGATTTTATTGTTTGTTGTGATTTTAACTCTCTGCTCATGGTTGCTACTGGCAACCTTGTAGCGAATCGATGCATTTGTTCGAGCAAGAGTGCAGCGAAGAAGTACTGATAAAAATGTGAACTGAATTTAATTATGAGCCTGTTCGTTGCCCTCAGTTATAAACTCACCGATTTTGCATTTTCCATAAACTAAATTTCCACTAAACAAATGAATGCCTAATTTTTTAAAATGCGAGAAATTCGGTGACAGAAATCAGGTTTAGTTACGCTGCTGACTGTTAAAGTGTAAATCGCACAATTTTCTGTAAAACACGTTTTTTAACACGAGAAAGCTAGCAATTACCATTTACCATCGTTTTAAGCTAAAGTGCCATTTGCACTTAGGGAAACCGACTTAAATTGGCAATAATACTTGATTTCAACAATGAGCAATCCGTTCTCAAGACCAGGGTCACGAACGGTCTACACGACTGCACCGCGGTATGGACTGCCTAATCCGTCTGATACTCCAGCGGCCGTGAGCCCGGCATCTTATGATAACAATAAAAATGGGATCGTCGCTCGAGAAGGTAATGCCTAGTTGAATGGTAGAATCGTTGTAATTTCAATTTTACTGACCTAATTTCAGAAAATGTTGCACCGTTCGATACTTCGGAAATTCGTGGAAGAGTCAAGTACGATGATATTCCTGGGCCGGGCCGTTATAATCCCTGGAAAAGACCTCGCGTTGAAATTGGCACGCTACCTTTCAATGGCCGTGGGTTCAAATGCCCGGATACCACGTATGACACTGCTGGTCCTGGTCCAGCTTACAAGCTTACTGACCCTTGGATTCAAACCCTCATTGCTATTTACCATGAGTGTTTTACGAAGCGGGTAAGCTGATCAAAGCTTACGAATATTATTCATGTTGTTAACTGTATTGCTGTTTAAAAATTGCAGCCACGAGTACAATACGAAAAATTCGTCTCGAACAATGCTCCGACCATTTGCCATCCACAAGATGTCCGCTGCTTCGTGAAGGGCGGTGACGGTCGTATGTATCCTTGGCGAAGACCGAAGCGTGTCCCGAAAATACCTGGCCCGAAGTACAATACATATGGAGTAAGGCATCAATCTCGACCAGCGATTCACAAATTAAAAAATACCTAAATAAACTAATGATTACTTCTGCGCAGATTTACACCAGCCTGTCGCCCGGACCGTATACCACTGACTTCCGCAATGTGGCTGAGCGTGGGGACGTATTTAAAGCGGTACAGGGTTTCGGAGCAGCAGACTTTGATACCAGTGGACACCTCGAAAACGATCAAGGAGTTTTCTTGGGTAAAACTGATGATCCGAATAGAAGTATTCCGAGATACTTTAATATCCTGAATGCGGCGAGCGTGTATCAATGTAAGTTTTTGAAAACATGTTACGGGACGGGTTAGCAATTTAACGGTTAATACTAACGACGGCCTGGTCTTAGAAATCACCCGGTCCTCTCGAATACTGGCTACCAGGATCCTTCGACAAAATGTCGCCTAAAGCTGTTTCTGCTCCCTTCAAATCCGGCGTTCCCGTAAGTTATAATATTTCAAATGAAAATTTGCTACACAGGTATTACATCCATTTTTTAATCACTACAGATCCTAGGCTTCCCCAAAGAGGAGCTCGGTTGCGGGCCAGCAGGCTACTTCGATACCCACATGACCGAAGCTGATCTGGATATCGAATTGTATCCTTACCACAACGCAGAGCCTCCGGAAAAGGCGCCATTCGACTCAACCGCTGAACGCTTCGCCGAGAGCCTGTACGAACAGCGACCTGGACCAGACGCCTACTGCATTCATGGGTTCACGGACATGATGCGCTATTTCACATTTCGACATCGCCCAGCAGTCATCAATCCGAAACTGGGTTTCCTCTGCTCAGCCGATGCTCGTCCCCAGAAACTATTCAAGCATAGTGCCTTCAGCCTCGACGCCATTAGCTATGACCCGCCATCGGTGCCAAAGAAATGGCGAAATTTGCGACCGGCGAAAATGCCTAGTTTTCCTTATCATGGAGCACCGCCTAAAGGAGCCGTAAGTTGGAATATCATAACGATTTAAACGGCAAATGATCTAAATATTTAATTAAAAATATTGCAGGATTCACCTGGACCAATTTACGACTCGAACCCGGGCACCAAGGCATGCAAAGCCAGGAAAGACTGGTTCAATCCACGAGACTACACCGGAACTGGTTTCGACAATTCAGGTTGCGGCCGAGTCATTGACTTTGCTCTTGACAAAGGAATTCCTGGTCCTAAATACCTTCCACCTTATTCAATCCCGGATATGGCTCCATTCCGTGGAAGGGTCACTACTACCGAACCTCGATTTGTTGCCAAGAAACCCTTCGGACCTGGTCCAAGACATAAGCCGCATGAGAAAACCGGGAGCATGTGGAGAGCCACGCAGCTTGGCTCACGGAATACTTATCTCAAAGGAATTGGTGAACTTCGTCCGAGTGCAGGCGGGTATCAGACCTCAGGGTCCAATTGATCATTTGGCGGATGTTCATCAGGGCTACTTGCGTTTGGATGACTATGCTCCTGGAGAGATTAATCCCAAGACAGCACTTGACGTTTGAGAACTGAACATATTATTCTTAGAAACACCAAAATATCTTGTGTACTTTTCTGAAAAATTAAATCTGACAACAGGCTTTAGTAGCCGAATTTTGAAATTGACGAAATAGAAGGGTACACATTTATTTCTGTATATAATATTTCCTAATTAGTATTCCAAATTCCTAGGCTTAATACAGCATACAACCATGACTACATATATTTGAAATTCCATATGTATTTTATAAATCCAAAGTAAAGGTGTCATATATGTCAATTAAATATAAAGATAACTACGGGCATTCCTGAACGACCCACAAATTCGCCCCTACAAATTTTTCAAAAATCAAAACGCAAATATACCCAAAATCCAAAATTCTAATAAAATGTCAAACATTTCTGAACTAAAGTCTAATGCTTAGGACAATTTTATTTATTCTATAAAATTAGTACGATTGTTATCCTATGTGACTTGAAATAAGCCATTAGTTCAAATAATTAAATAGAACATGTACTTAGGAAGCAAAACAGGACAATAATTGTGTTAGCCAGTAGCCAGCAGCATCAACGCTTTCTAAACGAACATCTAAATCTATAACATTAGCACACATCGAACTCTACTCAATACACCAGCTTGCATGACCTGTATTGTGATTAATCCCGTAAATGTCTCATGTATTCATACTAACTTAATTATCGTAAGCTCATGTCTATAACCCACACTTAAACCAAGGAACAAGCCTTAAAGCAACATTTTCATATTTTCCCAAACACGCTCGTGAACTCAGATCTCTTGCTAACCTGATTTGTCCCATACAAAATATGTATAAGTCCTACAGACGAATTCTCATTCCAAAAACGAGGTACACAGTGGGTGATTGGACCTATTCAATTTATTAAACCTTAACAGTACATGAAATACGCACTGTGGTGAAAATACTGCTTCCTGTAGCACAGCTAGCAGCGGTTATAAGCATTCCCATAAGCCTTAGATTTTGCATAACCAAGCTGAGCTACAGGCAGCAGTACGAACATCTCTATTTGAAGCAGTAAGTAATTATCATAGCATATTCAAAAAATGTACTGGAATGCAGAAATACCCTATAATAGCTTAGTAACAATTATTATTGTACTAATACATAGGTAATTCAAATTGTAAGTAAAGGTAAATACCAAGAAAAATAACATTCAATCAGTCACACACACACACACTTAAACATAGATTGTAGTAACGTGAGTGACAAGTCAGACAGACAGGAGGGAAGGAACCGACAGAAGACAGATTTTTTTTTGTATTTTTTCTATAATAATTGTATTAATTGGTCTTAGAATGACTTATTTTGTATTCTGTGATCATTTATATTTTATGCTAAATGTGGTTTGGCTCTACAAACGACAAATTACAGTAAGTACTGTGTTCCAGATATTTTGAAGATTTAAATTAGAAGTCATCCGTGGTAGAATTGGTTCTGAAGTAGATTTCCATGACGGTCCCGTTTGAAACCTTTAAGATTGAATGAGGAAACGGAACTCAGATCAGAACCAAGAATAATTGGGGAATTTTCGAAAAAAAAAATCAAAAGATAAATAAATAATTTGTAAATTACTGTAATTTCTTTTTTTCACTGACAAAGTTAATTTTTCTGTTTGGGGTCAGTTGCGACTAAAGGCTTGACTGCATTTTTGCATCACCCCATATTTTTTGGTCAGGGTCGGCATCATCATTGAAATCAAGCAGCCAAATCAACAGCGAATAGAAACAAAAAAAGGAGAAAAAATGGACTTTAGAATACGAATAATTATTGACTGCGAAACGGTGATTTCCGTTTTTAAAAAAAATCAGGACGAATTATGGACGAACACAATCGCATGCATAGCCAAGCAGAACAGACAAACACAAACACAGACAGAGCGTCACCATAACCAATTAGTAACCCCGGTGAGATTAATTAATTACCGCGAATGGAACTATTTATTAACAATACACGTGTTGTCTTATAATTATCTCCCTGAAAGCATTTTACAGCGGCTACAATGCTGCCCATTATATTTGAAGTTTTGCCCGTTATTAGGAAACATATTTTAGCGTAAAATCATGAGCTTGTTCTAATGAGCAGAACTTATGATAGGCAACTTAAATGGTAGCATAACTTAAGCTTAACCTATTTCGTACTATATAAACAGAACAAAAAATATATTTTCGTTCAATTTCCACTGCGGTAATTAATTCCTCTCTATTTAAAATAAAAGTAACTTTACCTTACTAAATTGTAAAATATTTTTAATTCAATCCTTCATGTCCTCATCATACAAAAACGGTAAACTCGAAGATGAATTAGAGTACAAGACAAAGGGTTTCGGAGTTTGAAGGATTATTTTTTGGATTTGTAGACAATCGGTCCTGGTAGACAAATTCATTTGGAAGTAGTTGAATTATAAAATTATAACTGGCTTAAAAATTTCCCAAAAATAAAATATAACATGCAAACCCAGAAGTCACCGAAATGGAAACATTAATATTAAACATACTACATTTTATGTATGTTAGCGGAGGAGATATACATATATCATTTATTTCAAGTATAGAAGTATTTTTATGAACACGTGCAAGTTCATATTTGTATACGATATGAAGCACTCCGCAGAAAGATACATTCAAAGCAAAAAAACCAAAGATGATAGATGATCAGACAGGAGAAGAGAACCATTATGGAGGCTAAGGTTCACCCGATATTCAGTGAGAGGAGATAATTCTGTACACCCCAAAATTATCCAGACTTAAGTAGAAGAATCGGTAGGTTTCTTACGGCGACAAAGGCGTTTGTGCTCCTTAGTCCAGTGAAGCTGCTGACATGAAGTTGAACAGTAAGCCGTATTCCAGCAGCAGTGGTAAATCGCCTCACGTTCACAATTGAAGCACTGTTACAGGTCAAGCAAGACAATCGTGAATTTTAATATTATTATTTATACGTGTATGTTTGATTGGCCAAAGTTGCGCCTTACCCACTGTTTTCTCTTGACAGCCGAGATATCGCTAAGATATCTCTCAGTGAATGCATCCGAGAATTTGTCCACAGTGGCCTGAACGGCTTCACCTAGTTCTTTGACTGGAGGAGCAGCTTCACTAGCCTTTTCTGCTTGAGACTCGTTGCAAGATGATGACACAGTATTCTCAGCAACTTTTGGAGCTCCGTCCTGGAAATCGATCACAAGAGATAAGAGAAATCAGACACCTGAATTAGAGCTATCATACCACTATAAAAACAAATCTCACCTCATCAACAGCACTGGCTGAATTGGCAACACTAGCCATATAATCTCTAGCAAAGGAAGTCTTCAGCTCGCTTACGAACTCATTGATGATAGGCTCCACAGTGAGTACCAGTGCGGGAGCAGGAGCTACCTGTAAATCAGATTTTGAAAACATTTTTTAGAAGTCTAGAGGGAATTAGATGAATTGTATGAGACTAGACAGCATGACAT
This sequence comes from Ceratophysella communis, assembly GCA_009869905.1. Classification (NCBI taxonomy): domain Eukaryota; kingdom Metazoa; phylum Arthropoda; class Collembola; order Poduromorpha; family Hypogastruridae; genus Ceratophysella; species Ceratophysella communis. The sequence goes on from VNWX01000148.1 coordinate 26,839, forward strand.
ACAGCATTAGCCGGCTCTCCAGATCCATGTGCAGCAGGCTTTGGTGTAGCCACGTTCTTTTTCAAAGTTGACATCCCATTACTCTGAGAAGTAGCAGTATTTGGTGTTTTTGAAGTCTTTGCTGTAGCACTGGCAGGAGTAGCATTTCCCTTGAGAGATGGGCGAGCAGGCTTTGGTGTTACTGGTTTAGCGGGCTCCGACATACGACTTTTCTTGGCTACAACAGTATCGTCAGCCTTTCCAGCACTACGACGAGTAGCCGCTAAAAGAACCAAAAGTTTAATAAGTACGGGCCTAGCACCAAATATCAATTATTTCGAAAATCTGTAGCTTACATTTTCCAGGTGTAGATTTTCCACCACGAGAAGCAGGAAGCTTGTCAACCAGAGATGGATCCTTAGCAATATCTTGAAACTTTTGGAGCTCCTCAAATGCATCCGTCCAGGCAGCTGTTTTACGAACTTTGAGAGCGGCCGGTGACGTCTCAATAGGCATGATATTTTTTGAATCAACGAGTCCGCGTTCATAACTTCCACCAAAATAGCGAACGTCATATTTGTTTCCATCTTGCTTCATGACCTTTATAGATCAGAGATTTTTTTTAAAGTTTGATTAGTCAGCAGCGAAAAGCGACAAGCGGTTATTTATATGAGCTATCGAATTAAAATATTTTCAGAATTTTACCTTAGCTGGCCAAAATGGATATCCAGCCTGTTTAGCCCACACAACGCTGTGTGGTGTAGCACATGGCAGACAAAACCACCACGGATGATCTTTCTCATTAGAACGACGGAAACAATCGTGACAGAGTTTGATTTCCTAAAAAAAAAGAAGTTGAAAATCAGTTTTCGATTGTCATCTGAAATAGTTTCAGATTTTCATCACCAGCTAAGTTATCAAAGGCAAGGCAACAATTAAATTGTTCATTGTCATTGTTATAAAATGCATTAAAAGTAGAACAACTTGGCAGCACACACACTTACATTGATATCATGAATAACATCCCGAATAAAAGCAGCACCAATTCCAACCCCCTTGAGTAAATCACTTCCAAAGAAACATCCGATAGCATGAACCAATGTCTCACAGTCGACTTGAAATTCCTCCAAGCTTGTATACCTATAAATTAAAAGCACGAATTTAGCTTCTAAATAATTCATCATAATTCAGCACTAGCGAACATTGTCACACAGCACAAAGCCACAGTATAGAAAAATGTTTTCAAACTTGTCCCTCTTACTTTCCAGTTTTTGCCTTCTCGCAAATCACTGACATATCCATCGGGGTGTACACGAAGTGATTGAGACGCCACGCTTCCTTTGGTGGACGATTCGTCGCTGTCACCCAAGCCTTGGCATCCAATTTCCTCAGCAACTCCACATCCTGATAGAAAAAATGGTTGATTCTAATTCAATTGTATATTGTATAGACGATGTTGTATCACTCATTCCAGCTTCTCAGTTATTTATTTTCTTGTATCCATCTATACCTTTTTCAACTTAACATAACATACCCAGTCCATGATTCTGTCGCAGATGTACAACAGTAACTGGTTGAGCTGCTTCTGTTTGATATTAACTTTCTCAGTACTTGGTTTGGTCGCAATGAACTGGAAAAATTAAATTAACAAATCTTGTTTTAGATAAATCGTTTGGCTTAGACTTAGATAGCTATAGCTGGCCGAAAAGAGCTCACAACAGCCACTGTTTGGCTTGTATTGCACAGTTCGGACAGTGAAAAAATAAAGTTTACATACATGACACGGCGGGCAGATGAAGAGATCCTGCTGAGGTTTACGTTCTTCATCCAAGCAGTTCATATGGAAGACTCGAGAACAGTCCTCGCATTGAACCACGGCACCACCCAAGTGGCACTTGAAACAATACCAATCATGATCACCTCTGTTCACAACGGCCGGATCTATAAATTCGTAAATTCAATACAGGTTGGAAAACATGAAGATGTCTTCTTCAGCCAGAATAAAATCAACAGTTCAAAATACAAAAAAAACAATTACCAGGCAAAGAATAAACTTCACATTCCACTCCTTTTGATTTCGTCACCTCAGCCACAATAAGTCCATCTTTTATAGCAGATTGAAGATCAGTGTTCAGCTCATCTGTGTAGGAGTGCAAACCAAAAGTCGGAAGAATATTTAGAAAGTGTTTTTCGGGAATCTAGTTGAACTATTAATTAAGCTTAATACCTACCTCTTGGAATCTTATGAATTGCAGCAGCAATAGAAACCAATTTTTCAATGTCGAGACTCGCAGTCCCTGCTGTCGTATGCTGAATACAATCCCATAACTGATGTACCCGGTATGGGAGCGTAGTGCGTCGTGTAGTCTCGAACATATTTATTTCTTGGTCTCGGTCCAATTGAAAAGTCTGCAAGATAAAAATCCAAACATTAAGTTTAATTTATTTTCGATATATGTCTAAAGACAAGACGCAACAATAAATTCTCGGCTGAATTTGAAGCTTCAGATATTTCAAATAATCAAATTGCAATTTTTGTACAGTGATATGAAGAGCCTCAGCTGCAGCTTAGAAAAAATTTGAAACTGGTTTCACCTTCTTCCTTAGCACCCACTCAGCATACCATACTGTAGATATTGCAGCTACAGACATTGGACCAGCGTTAGTCGTAAAGCAAGTATTTAGTCGTTTTTTTAACCAAATAAAATTAACCGTAATTAAATGGAGTGTCACGTGACAATCAATAATAAAGACAATTTGGTAGCTCGATTTGGTAGCGTCGTAAAATTAACATTGAATGTTAATGTCTCAGTTACTCATTGTATAACTTTCAACTTTCAACACCAGTAATCAAGTCAGTGGGTATACTTTAGAACATCTATTCAAAAGATATTACAACTGATGGAAGCAGGAAAGGGCCCTTTCCTTCATCCTTTCCCTATTTCATCTCGTCCCTTTTAGTATCTAGCTTGACGTGGCTATGAAGCACGTACCAACGCTGCTAAGTTTGACAGTCCTTCAATGTCTCAGTAATATTTGATGAAGCTTTCT
>VNWX01000149.1:0-29835 GCA_009869905.1 Ceratophysella communis
ACAATCAGGGAAACCAAGTCCCCATATAGGAGAACAGTAAGAGAAAACCGAGCGAACTAACGAATGGTAAAGTGATAAAATGCAGTCAAAATTATCCATTCTGCTTCTGTATATTAAAGAGTTCAAGTCAGATACGGCGATCTCGGCCTTCCTTCGAAAATAATTTTTCTCATACTCGAAATCCAAAGTTTCGGTTAACGGGACACCCAAATATATGTATGACGATACCCTTTCCACAACTTCTCCTTTCCAGGTTAGGTTAAAATAGTCTTTGAATTTGGTGTCTTTTCGGCTACTGAAAATCATGTACTTTGTTTTGTTAAGATTAACCTTTAGATCGTTTTCGTCTAGATATTAACTTAAAATTTCAAGTTTTTTCTGAAGTTCTCCTAAAGTGTACGCAAGAGTTATTATGTCGTCAGCGTATAGAAGTGCGTGAATAGCAGCATCTACAATTTTGATTGGCATGGTATTCGATTCGTTAAGACACGTGACTAAATCTTCGAGATACAGATTCCACAAAAATTGGACCAACTGTCTCGTCCGTTTAGAGCTTGATTTAAGAACCAGTGAAATATTTTTTTTTCGAACGTGTTTAAAGTTTTGGGCCAGAATTCAGAATAAAAGCCAGGACTCATTGATATACAAAGCATATAGCTCCATTAAACAGACGTACCAAGGTAACTATAAAAAAAACTGGTTCAAACTACTTGTTCAGCTCTGTGAGAAATGGGAATGCAAAGATTTGCTAAACGTTGAAACGGAAACGGAAATAGTTAGTCAAACACAAATGTTAGGTATCCTTAGGAAGCTTTATCAAATAGAAGAAAACTCGGTTAGTAATGATATTGTAGAAATGAAAAAGTCTAGATTCTTAAGTGCATATAGTAAAAATAAGACGCACTGCATCAAGGAAAATTATTTAAATGAAACTCACGCATGGCCGGTCAAAGTATTAATTATGCAACTCAGGTTAGGTACTTCTCATTTAACACACAAGGGCAGAGTCGCCAGGCTACGAAGTTTAGAATATATATATGGTAAAGTTGACGACACTAAATGTCAATTGTGTGGCAGCACCTCCGAAGATACGTATCATCTCTTGTTTGAATGTCCACATTATAACGTTGAGCGTGAAAAATATATTTACCCCGTGTTTAGTTTAACAATAGCTTTCACTCGTGATAATTACTTAAGTGTGTTTAATAGGTTGGATAAGAACTCCTCTATGTCGCTATTCTACTTTTTCAATTGTGTGTTAGCTCGCAGGAACTACTACTTAAGAGATTTTTTAGGTTTAATTGGTATTTAGGGCACCTTACATTTGTTTAATCTTAAGATATTTAGATAAGAAAATATATAATGTCTGTAAGGGCTTCGGCCATTGAATCGGACAATAATATCGAAATGAATGAAATGAATGAATTATCAGCGCCTTAGGACTACGATTTAAGACGTTGAAAAAATGCAAAATCTTCTGTAGTAGCCTTCAAACATCAGTGCTTGAATGGTGCGTTCCTTCCGTTGTGGTGGCTGTAACAATTTCTAGAGGCGTAATAAATAAGTTGTGTTATGATTCTAGTGCTTTACATTTTGCCTGCCTATATTCTTTGGTGAATTCTGAGCGTTTTATCGCATGGATTTTAATGTAAAAATAGTCGCCAATAGACAACTTGGGACTCGCCTACTTATCAAATATTCAGCAATGACATACTTTTGTACAACAAAAGAGCGTTATACAAGGTCGAAAGCGTGCGATTGCCACCTAGAATATTCCAGAATTTCATTAAAACGAAGCCTTCAGAGTGTTAAGAAATACGGATTCTGTTCACGACATTATCTGTATCATCTCGGTTTGATTTTTTTTAACCTTCATGCGATTTAGACGCGATTAAAGTCCGCTTCAATTTAGATTTCTTTCGAAATAAATGAATGCTAGGCTATACGAGCATGTCCTTAAAGGTCGTAAATAGCCGCCCCATTACTACAAAAATAATTCACGAGCAAATCCATTTTCCGTACCATTTGTATAAGTTTTATTAAATCTACTTAAGTAAAAGTAGTCTCTATGTATAATATATACATCACTACTACCTATTTGTATATTTGAACTAGATACTGGTATAAAATGTACTTGATGATCGTCGAGAGTGGGTTGGATTGTTATTGAGCACATAAAATGGACAATTGAGTTTTTATAGGAAGTATAAAACATATAAAGGCATTTAAGTGAAGAGGAACGTCACTTATTTAAAAAATATTGTGCCTAGTTGCTGTTGCTGTACAAAATTGCATGAAGCTAAAGACTTAAAATCAAGTGATTTCTAAATAACTGGAAAAAAAGAAAGAAGCTAGCTAAGGAGTCTTGAAAGAATACATACAAATTTCTTGGCATTTAGGCATAGGTACAATAAAATATATAAAGTATATATAGCAACGATGCAAAGCGTCACTAATTTAATGTCAAAGTCATAATTGGCATCGGCAGGAGGCAGTATACATTGCATGATATGAGCACGATATGAATGATAATGGTTTTCATTCAAATCATAGAATTAGGACTAAATGCAATTTTAACTATCTAAACTAATTTTAGCAAAGCGTTTTGAAGACCTCTATGAAATTCTAGCTAACATTATTCCATATAAAGCTTGACACAGTAATCCTATGCAAAGAGAAATAAAAATTGAACATTTTCGAGAAGCTAGGTCTTGGTTGATTTGGAAAGATTTAAGCGTTTTCTAGGCTACAATTTTCTAGCTTCTTTCTATACAGATTACATCAATAAAATAACAATTATTTACACTGCATTGCAGTTAGCATCTTGGAGATTGTTTTACGTAGATAATACAAAGCACTGAAGTAATTCTTTCTTTGATTGTACAAATTTTCAATTCATTGCATTTTTGGAGGGTTTCGTTCTAGTCACTACAATCTAAAATAGGAACCTATTTTCAGAGTTACTACAGCTACAATCGTTTGCTCAGGTAGTTGGTCAGTGCAATAGATTTCAGAATTTCGTTTTAAAGATATAAATAGCTTCATTTATAGAAGCAAACTTTTAATGATAAGTTTTATAAGTTCAAGCATTCTTGATTGTTGAACATGATTGTTATTTTGGTTTTAAAAAGTACTGATTAATGTAGAGGAACTTTTTTAAAGGTCAAGGTTACAAATATAAAGGTCCATAAAATATTCTTTTGGCAGTACAGCAAGCCTGAATATCTAAAATGTGATTTTTCGCACTTGATTTGTCACTCAATTCTAAACTAAAATACGCAGAAGGTTCTTATTGTATTTAACATATTTAGTAGTTTTGCACTGAGTCTTCCATTTTTCGGTGCTAATCTCCAGAGATTAAGTATTTTTTGAACAATATAATAAAAACAACAAAGTATAAAGAGTAATAAAGCTTAAAGCGATATTTAAAATTTCAAAGTATAATGATTTTATACTGATTCTGACTAATAGAAATTCCCATTTCCCTGAACTCTTGTTGCAAACTGATTGTCAAGGGACGAGTTATAATGATTTCTTGAAATAGAATGACTTTTCATGTGTTTGAAGTACTGATTGTCTTCTTCGTCTTCCCGAACTTGATGAAGGGTGATTGTATCGTAGGCAGTAGGATTAGAATTTTCTGTGGGGAGTGGTGAGGCCATGACCAAAACGGAGGGTCGAATTTGCGATGGAGAACCCGAAGACGAGACCTGCTGCGGCGTCTTGTAATTAGTGTACTGTTGAGTTTGCAGGAGACTGTCAACTTGGGCGGATTCCAGCCATCTTCTTTTTAATTTCTGATATCGAGAGCTAGGCGGCGTTGATGGTGGCGGTGTTGTCCAGTGCGAGCAAGATGGCTGAGCTTGGGGCTCAATTGCTACTGGAAGCGCCATGCAATTACTCTGTGTACTAATACCCATTGGCATAATGGATTCACGACTGTAGTTGGTCAAGTTGCTGTTATAAACTTTCATCAGCGTGCTGCTCATACCGAGCGGAGTTGAGGCATGATAAGCGTTATTATGAGAGATGTCGTATGCTTGCTGCATGTCTAAATTTCGTACAAGTTGAAGTTTTGAGAGATTTTCTTGCTCTTGTTCTTCGGATGAGTCCGCCCGACGTTTCTTTGGCCTAAGTTTGCTGGAAGCCTTGATTGGAGACGGCGTTGATGGGGTCACCTTGGATGCCAGTTCACGGTCCTTCTTGTATCTGTCAAACAAGGAAAGCTCTGTGTCATCAATGGTTTCAAGTGCCAAAAGCCCGGCTCCACTCCACAATTATTACTCACAAAGTTTTACGATACTAGCAAATGACAATCTCTAACCCCTAAGTCAACTCAATAGTCTGGACTTTTACTCAAAATTCGAGACTTGTAAAATTAAATAGGACCTTCAATTCCGCAGTGCACACCTGGGTGCTCATGATAGTGCGAGTAAATAGTGTCGCCGGACGAGAACAAACAACTGCTGAGCGGATAGCCCCACTTGAAAGATAAGACATGCGGCAGCACAGAATTGTGGAGGCTGCTTTTAATCGCTTAAAAATTGCAATTTACTACAAAGTTAAATGCAAACAAAAACTTGGTAGAAGGTTTAAGATTAGGATTAAAAGCGAACGCTGTAAAGTCCGTTTATTGCGCATTAGACTGCTTCAATGTCCTCTTGAAGTGTTTTAGAATAAATATTCAATATTGAGCAAATAAAATATATCTGGTTCCTTTTTTTTTAAATACTCACCTCTCTAGCCATTCCCTGACAAGTTCACCCTGAACAGTATCGTTGTTCATTACTGGCTTGAGAACAAAGTCGTTGGATCGTTTGAGCATTGCCGTTGGATGAGATGGGCAGTGGCGATTGGCATGAGTAAAGCGAACAGAGCATCTAAAAAAAATGCAACAAATTGCATTAGTGTGCTATTATGATTTGCAAAGCATTAAGGAATGCTTATGTGTGTACAGCAAGTAGGGTTCTTAAATACTTACCCCAAATGAGAGCAAACAAACGGCTTCTCTCCAGCATGCAATCTTTGGTGTGTCTTCAACTGGCCGCTCTGAGTAAATGCTCTTCCACAATCTGGAAAATCGCATATATACGGCTTCTCTCCAGTATGTGTACGAAGATGAGCTTGAAGAGATTTTTCTCTGGGAAAGACCCGAGCACAAAACTGGCATTTGATGGAACTGGGTGACTTCTTTCCTTGAATTACCAAATTTTTCACAATATCAGATCGCGGGCGACCACGGCGTTTTTCCTCCTGTCCATCCGAATCCGGGCTCAATGGACCGCTAGAACATCTCGAAGTTGTGTCCATAACCCAATCGGTTTCTTCCAGGCATCCGTCCTCCTTCAGCTTCCGCTCAAGGCTTGACATGGTCAAGTCAGTCATAATAGAATTTGAAGTCCTCGTCTCGTCTTCGTCCGTTTCAACACCCCTTGATTTGAATAGGAACTTGTCAACTGGAATGTTCGTGGTTGAATCTGCTAGGGCAATGCTGCTTCCACTCATTTTCTACCGTCTTCGGTTATCTAACCTGAACAAAATCAATACAAAAAAAAATACGCCAAAGATATAAGTTTCGTATTAAATAATCGTAGCAAATAAATAAACTGTGCATACAGAGGAGACACTCGAGACCTTAAATGCTTGAGAGCATCATTCTGCGTAAATAACGTGTAAAAACCTTCTTGAGTAAATATCTGCTTGACTTTGACACACTCTAAAACTCTGATGGTAAGCAACAAGTAAACTAAAAAATGACCGCATCGCAATATTTCTTGTAATTTCGTGATAAAGTTGTGCAGATCTAACGGGCTGGAGCCAAGCAAGCGTTTGTTGAAATTGAATCTGTTTGGCAAACGTATGCAAATTTAAGCGTCAACGAGGATTAATACGAGAATTTCACTCTGATAAAGAATAATATTCGCAATTCGCAATGTCGAGATGCTGAGTCATACAGGTAGGTACTTTACCTTGCTATCGGAAAGTGCACAGTGCACCTGTTAAAATAACTGAGCCTAAAATGAAGCGCTAGAAGAATTGCCAACCGTAGGCATAAATTCGGCCTATTTTGAATTTGGGAAGGACAGGCTAAGGCTAAGATTCGTTGCCTATTTCTTAATTGTGACACTACTTAGTACCTTAAATCTAGAATTGCCAAACCTCTTGAAATGCACAATAAATATGGCTATTGTCGGAGGTCGGAGTAATTAATAAAAGGATGTAAGCAATTCACAGTTATTGTACGTACCCCTTAAAAGTGCTATTGTTTTAAAAATGCTACTTCTGTCACTGAGCAAGGCAAGTCAAGAACTAAGAAATTCTGAATTGCAACTAAGTCGTTAATGGACTCCAAAGTACTTTAAGACAATAAAAAGGAGTAAACAAAAATAATTAATTTGCTATCGAGCACTCCCTGAGCAGCTTGTTGGACTGACTGCTGCCAATATGAGTATCAACTTCAGACTTAACTTAATAACTTAGAATTTAGAATGGTAAAAATAAGTCATCAGCCTATCTTAATTTCTGTCTAAAAAACTTAAAATTCAACTATGAGGACATATGGGGAAATGTCTTCCTGTCTGTGTCTTCTTATTACAGTAAAGTACATGATTTTCCATTCATTCGAGACTCTTGACAATTAGATTAACCAAAACTGTAATCCGAGGAAGCGATACACTTCGACTAATGAACTTTAACTTTACCCTAACTACAGCTTAACTTACTTACAAACAACTTACATCACCACATCCTTATAATTATAAAAATAACTTGCACGCACTTTAAACGGCGTCCAGTCAAGCCCACCACCATGCCGAGCCTCTCAAAACGCGAACAAAGACGACTGGATAGCTTATTTTGCTAATGAGATAATGTAAAGCACATTTTTGGTGTTTGACCGTCTTCTGGTGGTATAACAGTTTGCAAGTTTGTGTTCGAAAAAATATATTATTAAAAAACATTCATGGGTATTGGTTTTTTATTGAATTGAAGCATGCATGCAATTTCTTATTTTGTTCAAGGTGCAAGGCAGATGCCCCGAAGAAATGGGTACCCTTCCTTTCCTTCCGTCTTCCTGTGCGCTGTCCGCCTACGTCCATACGGTCAGTGTTAATTTACGATTTTTTAGTAGAAAAAAATATACGAGAAATCGCCGCGGACAGTCATTGAAGTATTGTTATGCGTTATGCATTATCCGCAGGAAAGAGTTTTACGTGTCCACTCCTTCCGTTTTTTCGCCTCGGACTGACCCGCTGACCACCTGTCACCTTGTAAGCTTAGACAAAGGCGGACGGACAGGTTGGGCAGAAGCCAAAGCCCAACCACATATCTAATTAAACTGGACTTGATGATCCAGTACTGGTTTCGACTCAATAACCGTCAACAATGCGTGGCAAAAGGAGGACAAGGCACGCTAAACAAAAAATGCCTGGGAATTCTTACTTCCCTTTGTATTTTAAGTATGAGTAGCCAAGTCTTTGTTGCGTTTTGCAATCTGCTACTCCTACTAATAGAGCAGCCTCCCGCTCGCTCACACACTGACTTAACTTCGCGTGCCTTTGTGTCTTAAGATGACAAGCTTCTTCGAAGCCAAACTGGACTTAAGCCCGCTGCGTCCTATAATAATAAATTATAGCTCGTCCAATTCAAAATACCTACAGTCAACCGAAATGATTATCCGGTTTGAGTCCCGCAAACAGCAAGCACCTTGAGAAACTCTTTGTTACAGAATTATTGCACTGACTAAGCAGAGCTGGACACCTGCGTCATTAATGCACTTTTTCGTCTTGAGCCGGACGCCTTTCTTTACAGCGCCGACTTCCTCTATATTTGATTAGTTAAATTTTGGAAATGCGATTAGTTTTCCTAACAAGTGCAAGCTTCTGCATCTGGACTTTGTTCAGCAGTATATTGAAAATAAGCCACGCGAGGATCAACCTCCCACAACTAGGACCATATCACCAGATTAAATCACAATAAATTATCGAAACCCTTGGAAAGTACTTCCAATTCCAAGTACTTTCCTTACCTGGAAAAGATTTCAGCTCACATGCCTTATCTGTTTTCAATAACTCAATCAGCACAAACACAAGGCTCAGGCAGGGATACACGAAGGAAGAGAATGAACATAATAGTCTAGAATAGAATAGAAATAGTATCCTTGAACTTTTTGTCCTTTGCATTTTATCATTTAAATAATTAAAAATTACGACTGTTATGAACTTTTAGCCTCGAAAATGCTCATATTATGACATTGGGATATGCGGATGTGATTGGGAGTGAAGGGTTTTCGTTTTGCAACATGCGGGGCCTCCGCATTATAAAAATTAATTCGCTCCTAGAATGCTACAGCATACTCTGAATTATGCATTATCGTCCCCGAAAATTGCTCACATTATAAATGAGAAAAATCTGATCTCGATTCCGGTCTCAGGCTCAGCCTTTACTCTAACTATCCAGTTCAAAATTGCCTTTTTATTGCCAATTTCGGCTTTAAACGAGAACTGTTTTATTGCGGAATTCCAATTTCCATAAAAATTTAGTTTGACATTAAGGTGACATTGACAAAAATTATGGACGATTTTTTTTAAGCTGCGGAGGACGCAATGCGAGTACAGTACATGAAAACTCTAGAAAATGGACCCACCCCATTTAACTATCAATTGATATTTTTCATTTCCTCCATCAACGGATCAAAGTGCTTTCAAAGCTCTAAAAACATTGAAGGTTACATTTCGTTTAATGCTCTTCCACGTGTCAATGGGCTCTATACCCGAACAATGCAACGCATTAATTGAAGTTTGCAAAAATACAAAGTTCAAAATCGCTTCTGAGGCTAGGTCGATAGTTCATAGGGGCATGGCAGAATATGCCTGAGCGATAAATCATTATCGTACTTTAAATACGTATTATTTATAAAACAAATAATAATACTTTTAACTACGACTTTATAATACAGTTAACTTTAGTTTAGTACAGACTGCAAAATGACCATGAACAAGTTACGTCAATGGCCATAATGAAATGAACAGTTTAATTAGCTTACTTAGCACATTTACATGAGTAATGAATGCAGTTAGTTAAATGATTAATGGGAAACGCCATGGACACTGACCTGAAATACGCAAGGTTCACGAACTTTTCAAGGCTTTAATTCTGACATGGATTATCCATCAAAAATTTGAGCGAAAACACGCTCTTGCAAGCAAAAGCGCAAAGTATAATAAGTACTGGATTTAAAAAGTGAAAGTAATTCTGGCATAAGGAAACATACTCCAATCAGCGTTTTAAGGAATTCTTAAAAGTTCCATCGCTACCCCAAAATGCTACAAAATATTTTGTTTTAAGGCCTAAAATCTGCATTTTTTTTAACAAGTGTACGTCGTGTTTTAAATTAATGGTCACAAATTATATAGGAGCATGAATCATTATTGAATACTATGTAGAAGTAGAACTAGTAGCCAGGCGGCGGCGGAGCAGTAATTATTAGGCGTAAGTGACTGTAGATAAGATCCACCATCGACAGGATGCCAAATAGCCTAGCCAATATTCATGTAAAGTTATCATCATTATGACTTATTACAGCCACCAGCCTAACGAGTCGAACAAATGGATTCGTTGTACTGGGTACTTTTAATCTAGAAGCGGTAGTGGATTGACTATTTTTTACGGAAGTACAATACAAATTATATTACGTAGCTTAGCTTAATTAATTGAATCATTTACGAATTAGCAGTGCACGCATCAGGGTTATAATGGTTTCTTGTGCAATGTTAAGCGCGTGCGTCGACAGTATATACAGTTGGCAATAAGGAAAAGGGCGAAAAGTTTTAATTGTATTCTGAGCGGTTCTACTTCTACATCTAGCTAAATATCTATACTTAATAATGTTTTTAAAGTTCCAATGTGTTTGGCAAGAAAATATTAGGAAAAACAAAATTAATTTTATCACATTTACCGCTTCTGATGACTTCTAGCTCTAAAGCCGACGAAGCAGGTCGTGCAGGAACTCAATGGAAAAGACGGAAGTCGCCAAAATGAATCAAATCATAAATAGCTTCGCTTGAAATGAATACCAAATGCTTGAGTCCGTACAAACTGAATCATGGAACAACCAACGAAATCAAATGCTATCCCTACAAAATCCGCCAAGTTGAATAGACGGCTTGCAAAGGGCTATTCCGGTAAAGTTCTTCTACGATGAAAGATAAATTGGAAATTCAATTCACAAGTGGCAAGCACAAAATGATTGATTTAGTCAGCATTGGCTTGGCAATAAGCACTCTCACATAAAACAAAAATACTCACATTGACATACGGTTGTTGATGGTACTTTTCTGCGAATTTGCAGTGATTAAAAAGGCACTTGGAGTTTTGACTTTGTTGATTGTCAATAATAATTATAAAATGACGGCGTATTTAATAAAATATGTATGGTTTCTAATTTTTTAAAAGACAGAATTTGAATATTTAAATGTGGGCTGATTAAAAGGCGGGTAGTAATCTGGAGACGTTGAGGGAGGGAGGCCTGAGGAACGAGTGCCTGAGACCGGGACTGTTGAGGCCGAGTGTCTTGGATTGAGGCTCCCTTCCTTCTTTCTTATGGCTCTGAGAAAAAGGCGCTCATTCATTCTTCTTTAGACGGTTTTCTCATGCCTATTGTCATACTCCACGCACGCTGAGGAACAGCAGCGGAGTGAGTGGTTGTCGTGCCGAGCATAACAAAGGTTTTGCCACCATGCATGCTCGTCCCGGGCTTCGACTCAAGAAAGAGCACTTCCACGCTTCCTCTCACAACTTTCCCTCCAAATCTAACTGCGCCACTTCGCCACCGCCGCATACTCAAATTCTTAGAACATTACTCTGAAAACAGTAACTTCATAATAATAGCTATATTCAACGAATTCCCGCGTCGTCCGTCTTTATCGAAATATGGGTTGAAGTTGAAGTAAACCATTTGAACCGATTGTCGCCTCGCAGCGGAACCTACCACGTCGCCTCTGAGATTCTATGAATTTGGGAGGCGACAATATACCTCTAACATATATGCAGCATGAGAGATGGCAATTAGGAGGCGACAGTGCAGTCATGCACCAAGGAGGCGACAATGGAAGATAAAACTGGAGGCGACAGCAAATACTTTAAGTATTTACTTTAACCGAAATACATTATGTGAGAGTCGTATGACCACCAAAGTTCGCTACACGAACACCGCACCGTAGTTAACGTCAAAAGATTAAAAAAAAATTGACTACTAGTATGAGTAATGAGTATGGATAGGAGTAGGAGTAGGTATGTTACATGTTACACGGTTTTTAACATAAATAATTTTGAAAGCGCTATTTTCATGCCATATTATTTTCGGTGTTTACATCTCCTCAAAATATTTTTGCAAGAATTATAATTATATCCTTTTAGTTTTTATTTAAAGAGCATTGATTCTGAATAAATCTTGAGATGAGAAAATATGTACTTATGTATGTATAAGACTGGATCATGTTCATATTTTTGTTTCCGTTCCATTTCCGTATTCTCCCGTTTCCTCGTTTTTTTTTTTACTTTTTGGTCTGTATGTCTAAAAAGTAATTTTCAACAAGGTCAAATGTCGAATTCGAATTTCGAATTCGGGTTATAAAAATCCAATTCGAAATATGCACTCATTCCACCCAAGGAATAATTAGGGGTGACCAAACGAATTCCTTAAAAGATTTTAAGTTTCAGCTTTTAAAACGCTAATTTGCAAGGTAATATTGTTGCATAAATATGCATTGTTATTGCATTGCTATAATGCATAAGTTTTTGACAACGATTTATTTAATCCTCCAGCACTGCCTACACACAGTTTAATAATATTTATAGTTCTAGGAAGATGAATATAAATGAATGGGCCATGGGCCAAGATCTGACATGCTAACCGCAGTTATGAATGATAACGACGGCATTTTAATCCAAGAATTTGTTACTTGACAAAAGCAACCAATACTTGGATTCTACTATTCTACATACTACGTTATACAAGCTAAGCTAACCGTTTCTTTGTTAGCCAGAAAGACGTTGAAGAAAGAGTTATCTTGTCAACCTGTTCCTGCGTTAGCCACATAATTTTTACTAACCATCAAGCGAGGACTACATAGCTGCACTGCTGGAGGAAAGCGAGCAACTTTTGATAAAGACAATATGTATCTACTGACAATGAGGCCCCCGGTCCATTATATGTATTGTATTACATTAAAAAAAGCTTCATTGAGATTGAGTGGGAAGGAAATTGAGGGGTTACCGTTACCATTAAGATTATACATAAATAGTTAGCTTAGCAGTTATCAGTACATAGAATATTTATAGGGTATGGTCACGTCAAGATTAACTAATGCTGACGGATGCTGGGTAGTGAGTTTGTGATTTGTGATTGCGCATTTCATAATAGCAACGTGCGTTTAATTACAAAAACAAAGTGTAGCTTGATACTACTAATATGTACGTTGACACGATGCTTCCAGCATTTTGATCATTATTAGAGTGAATTAATGAGAAGCTTCCATGCGGTTGCTGTTGCTGGTTTGGTGAGCCGCTGACTCCTGTGAATAAAAAATTGATTTACATTAGGAGACAAAATAGACGCTTCTTGTCTAGGCAGATGGAGTGTTATTCTGTCTTTTCATCCGCGTCTCAAGCTCATCTTCACTTCATACGAATTGCCAATCTGCTCAAAACTTGATATGACACATAGCCCTGTCTCTATAGCCACTTTATCTTGCCGCATGGCCTAACTCTAGAGCATTCCTATTTGCCAACTACGATACGATTCGCCAATTCGAATCCCATCGAGGAGATAAACAACAAACTTCGTCGAGCTAGTAGAGATGCTCATACATGAGTCATATTCCGTCCACACTGCCCCCATGATACAGCATTAGACGTTTGCACTTTCTGCTGAACATCTTTTGTAGCATTATTTAATTCTCACGCCAGATCCACATACACAATGGCCAGTGACTAGGTTTTAACGGACACAACTCCATTTTAGCGCTACTTTTGTTTCTAATTTTTGTCTAAACTTTATACGACGCAAATTTCCCGTTACGAACTAACGAATAGTATTAATAGCTTACTCACATTTACAGTAGTGACTTATGACGAACGATCGTCAAAAATTCGTACCCATATTACTAAAAATCCCATAGTAAATAAATAAACATAGAGCGATTACGGATTAAGGTGCAAATCAGTTATGATTTTGTTACTTTAACATTTGGAGCTCCAGGTTCCAGTTTTAGTCTAGTGTGTAACGAAAGAATAAATAGTGTTATAACAAATTAAGGATAACAAACTGTAAATAGAAAAATTTCTATTTACAGTTTGTTATTCTATCGTTTGTAACTGATCTAGAGATTTTCTTGGTGATGAGATGAATTAAAATCATGTATTTTACCAGTTAGGAATTTTGATCTTCGTCCAAGTTATTCAATGATCAAAACAAGTCGGGACACAACCTAACTTCACGAACTATCAGTTTCATTAAAATTCTAGACTTAGCACAGCGTTCTAACAAGTTTTGCCTGTAAAAAATAACAAAAAAAAACCAGTTAATTGTAAAATTTCGAATTTCGAACTAGATATATATGTAATTATTGCTAATATGACATGTTTTGTTTATTTTTTTTAGGGTTTTTGAAATAGGGCAAGGGAAATTTGGCATTTTTGTTCGGATTCCGCGTGGACTGAGCCTCGTCAATTGAGCGCGGCTCGGAATGAGCGCGGTCCTAATTCAGCACCGACCGTCAATTGAGCGCGGTCCCAATTCAGCACCGCCAATTGAGCGCGGTCACAATTCAGCACCGTCAATCGAGCGCGGTCCCAATCCCAATTCAGCACCGTCAATTGAGCGCGGGTCGGATTCAGCGTGGTCCCAATTCAGCACCGTCAATTGAGCGCGGGTCGGATTCAGCGCGTGGTCCCAATTCAGCACCGCCAATAAGCGCGGTCCCGATTCAGCACCGTCAATTGAGCGCGGGTCGGATTGAGCGTGGTCCCAATTCAGCACCGTCAATAAGCGCGGTCCCGATTCAGCACCGCCAGTTGAGCACGGTTCCAATTCAGCACCGTCAATTGAGCGCGGGTCGGATTCAGCGTGGTTCCAATTGAGCACCGTCAATGAGCGCGGTCACAATTCAGCACCGTCAATTGAGCACGGTTCGGATTGAGCGTGGTCCCAATTCAGCACCGTCAATGAGCGCGGTCGCAATTCAGCACCGTCAATTGAGCGCGGTCCCAATCCCAATTCAGCACCGTCCATTGAGCGCGGTCCCAATCCCAATTCAGCACCGTCCATTGAGCGCGGTCCCAATCCCAATCCCAATTCAGCACCGTCAATTCAGCTCAACTACAGCTCGCCTCTATCCTAACCCTGCGGGGGCTAGACCGTATAACCGACGGAATCCAGTGACTTTAGCACGGTATAGCCTAACCCAACTAAAATAATCCAGTAAATCAGTAATATAGTCTGGCGCTCAATCGAGACCGCGCTCAATTGACGGCGGACGTTTGTTGGCATGTATCGCCATCATATAATTTCTGCGTTGAATCGCGGGTCGGGGGACCCGCGATTCAACGCCGACCGCCTCGTAATCGTAAACGACGAAGATGTGTTTTGAGTGCATGTGTCTCTACGTGGAGTGCGGCGGGAGTGTATAGATGGCAGAGCGGGCCTGGGCCTTGAGCCCGAGTTTCCTTGTTCTGCTATTCTCTGTTCCGCCCGCCTGCTGCCTGATCTGGTCCTGCTCAGATCATCGTGGATCCTAGGCCATGCCCATGCCTGCCTCCCTCTCCCAGCAGAGCTAGGGGAACCAACCACGCTGCACACTCCGCTGAGGCCATTTAATTCTCCAGTGAGGACCACCTAAGACACAACTACCTAACCACTCCACGCCACAACTCAGGACGGACACACGTAAGATTAACTATTTCTGACCCGCGTCTTGACCCCAAGCACCCAGGCACCCTTCCGCAGCGCCAAAAAGTTCATCTAGGCCCCTTGGCGCTAAAGCCAAAAGCAGTCGATTGATAGTAACTGCTCCTCTTCTAGAATGCTCGAACATCGTAGAAACCTTTCTAATTCCTCTTTTGCCTCGTCATTCCTCAGTCTTCCGGGTTTCTTGATCCCAGTACACAGTATACATGTTTATAATGTCTAAGGCATCTGAGGGCCGTTTCAGTTTAATGTTGCCATTTCATTGCACGTTCTTTTCTCGTCGACATTGTTGCGAAAACTAGGGTAAAATTCTCGAATATTCTATTAATTACAGTAATTTGAATGGTTTTTACAATAAGAAATAAAAGAGCGGTACTGATAAAGGGACTGACTTCGCCATCGCGCAGTTTATACGAACAATAACAGAATTATTAGGACTTCGTTAGTTGCTAGTGTTACATTTTAAACTACATTTGCGCGTTCTAACCGCAATGCCAGTCAAACTGCGGTCTGTGCAGTGTCAATGGACAAGCAAGCCACGCCTGTTTTCTAAAACACAAATATTTGTTTAATAACGTATGCATTAAAAATGCAGGAAAGAAGGGTTTGTATCTTTTTATGGCTGTGGCTATAATCATAGGTTCAGAGGCAGGGTCCTTCTCAAGAAAAAGTAGCCCTAAGCCTTCCACGATTACTGACGCCACAGTTTCCTTTCACCTTGTTCTTAGAAAGAATGGACGGTTAAAGGACTTCTTACGTTAAGGCATTGAGAATTGCATAACTGAAGCTTGAATTCTGTAGAAGGTCAAGATGTCTCGGTATGGTACTATGGGTCATGGTCCTCGCAAAATCCATCCTCATAGGTTACAGGGTATGGTATAGGGAATTTTGCATTTGCTCCCAATTAAACGCCGGTAACGCGTTTGCATGATTTGATTATGAGTAAGTAATTATAAAGACATATAATTTATTAATGCGAAATCATCGAAAATGCGAAAAGTGAATGGATTTGCGTCTCGAGCTCATTGTTGCAAGGGTTCTGTCTGTAGCTGCGGCTTATGTATGATTTTCTCTGCTTCTGTACGTATCATTCGAGGGAGCACAGCCAATGTATAAAGAATCTTCATTTGGAGCGGTGGATAGGGATAATTGTTAGATTAGGGAATTGATTAAGATGTGCACGGCACAGCCTTAAGACAGAGCATTGGTATCGGTAAGCTGTAAGCTGACTTAATTTGAGTCAAAAATAAATCTGTCTATTGTCCATTGTCCTCACTAGACATTCTGCTCCTGCTCTGCAGTTGTCCCATTCCCATTCCAAACAACTTGCTCATATCACACGGTACAAATACAACAGTACAGTACACAGCATGTATTATGATTTCCATTGTGTAGGAGAGCTCGTCATGGAATAGAGTATTGAGTTTAACATTTTCAGTAGCAAAAGTTTTCTTTCATGGTGTAGTACAGCCAATTTTAAGAAACTCCGTTTTCCGTTTCGGTGCTGAAGTCAGGGGAATGTCGTTGAAATTGAAAGGCTAATATTTCATTTGCTTAGCCGGTAAAGTTTTAAATATTTTCGGACAGCGAAAATCTGATTTATTTTATTACAAGAAGTCGCGACAACCAGTCAATAGTGAATCACGTTTTTGAAAGGTGAAAGTCTTGGGATTGTTATTATTTTAATTTTAATGACAACTGTCAAATATTAAATATAATTACTTAAAAGTATGAATTGTGTAAACTGAAACTGTATCAGGCTTTGTGGGATCCTCGTGTAGCATATATCACGTATTCGACTTATTGACGTTTTATTGATTGATAAATTCCAAAATATGAGCTTTGCGTGTCAATGTTTCTGATATATTGTACATAATATGGACACTTAACTACAATCGGAATATACCAAATTGCGAACTTAATTTACTGCTCAACTATAACGAAGTAGTTTTTTTATCCTAAATTACGATTAAAGGTTAGAGCATAATAATATATCTCGGATTTTGCTTCGCCTTATGTATTTTATTTGGTAAACTACATTGTCATTGTCATTTGATTAAACGTTAGGCCAATATAATAAAACATAGAAGTTCTAAGGTGGAATTAAGCGCAACTTTCGCTAATGAGTCATTGAATTCGAAAGTAGAGAGTTAATTGTTTAGTTGGAATTCTCCTTGTCGTTTGACGCGGTCTAAGGCATTACTCTAACTTAACTTTTCTATGATTGTAGACGAGAGGTGGTGAGCCTGTTGAATCATGGAGAATAAATACGGAGTCGGGATTACCAATCGGTACTCCTGTTTCATCGACAATGAGGACTTGGATCCTCTGGAACAGCTCAAGTTAGCGGAGAACGAGAAAGAGAGTAAAAAGAAGGGTAAAACCAGTAGTACGGCAACTGCTGAAAAAGAAAATCGTGGAAAGGAAACGACAAGTACTGGTATTAGCGTACAACAAGAGAAAGAGTCTCCGCCAACCCCTCCAACAACAGTAGCACAAAAGAAAAGTACAGTTTATGTTTCCCCATCATGTCGTGCACCTTGGCTTTTTAATTTTTCAAAACCATTCCGATTTTATATACCTCATGTTTTTAGTTGCCTTTATTTGACCTTAGATCTGTTGGCATGAGTAGTGTCTAAAGTGCTCCTGACTTGAGCCTTGAGTTCATATATCATATACGCCATTTTCTGTTGCGTAGTCAGTTGTTCTTGCCTCACAAGTTTCCAGGCCTTAAGAAGAAGCGTTGAACTGATGACCCTTGACTAGAAGCTGTAACGAGGGGTGGCCGTTGATCTGTTAAATTCCGATTAATTAGCTACTCAGCATGGAGTGAGCCTGAGCCTGTCTAACCTTTTTGTTTCTGCCAACTTTTGTTTACAACTTCCAGCGATTTTCTTTGCATTTTTCACAATTTATCTAATATTTTGAGTTATAGTTTGTTGCGTTGAGTAGAGTAACATTATTTGTAAGAAACACATGGAGCGCAAAAGTGTAAGTCAATGTAATTTCAAGCGTTTCTTGGCAAAATGCAATTTTATTATTCCTTCTGTTGTTGTGAGATTTTGCTTTGAGCTGTTTTTAGCTGTAAATAACAAACCAAGCAGTGATCCAGTAACCGTAGACAAAGTCTGTGAAACACAAATCTCATACTCCAACTCCAAACGTCAGACATACTTTTTGCTCCCTGTGCTTCTGATTTTGAGTTTTAAGTGTAACGAATCGATTACCACGATATTGGCAACATTGATCATTTATAATTCCTCACATCTGGTAATAGAGCCCGCGGTCATTCCCGCAGCAGCCCCGGCCGCACGTAAAGGGATTCGAGATTCGAATGCCAAGGGAAACGAGGTCCGTGGACCGTACCGAGGTGGACATGGTAAGCGTTAACCAATTAATTAAGTCCTTGACATAAATTGACCTAATTGGGTATCATAATATTAAAGTAGAGTTGTTGATTTTATTTAACCTTGAAACTTACGGATAATGTATTTCTGAATTTATTTTTGACCGCGGAAGGCTCTGATTTTCTGGTTTTCTAAACTTATAAGAAAATAACCCATACTTGCAATCGCCTAATGAAATGACTCAATTGTATTTTGAATGGTTAGTTGAAGCAGGTGGTGATCGTCGTGGACCAAGGCCGGACAGGTTCCAAGGAGAGCGTTTCCCACGAGGTGGAGGTGATCGCTTCCAGGGAGAACCGTGACCGTGTTCAAGGGGGAGAACGTAATCAAGGGGAGCGTGGTGCGAGATTCCCCAATGATGAGGGCCGTGAGATCCGAAACAATCGACGAAACCAGGATGACTCGAACCGGTATGATATCATAACACGTTCGTCGCAGAGATTCTTTACAAAAATCCTTAAAGAATAATGTGATTCTGATATTCCTAATTGTGTAGAGAGCAAGTTGGGGAGTTTGACCCAAGAGGTCCACCAAGACAAGGATTCGCTCCTCGTGGGCGGACCCGGCGGCTCAAACTTTCGTGGCGGACCCGGCTATCGTGGAGGGGCCGGTGGACCAAGAAAACGGGAATTTGATCGACAATCTGGCTCTGACAAAAGGTGAGTTCTTTGCCCTTTCGAACAATGAGGGTTTATGAGTTTTTGTGTTTTTCTTGCATTTTGAGTCAACATGACCTTGACCCAAGGCCAAACCTTTTTCATCCATCACTGAACCGTTCTTAACTCTCCTTTGTTCCACTACTGATTGTGAGCCTCGTCCCTCCCTTGTCCTTGCCCTTCCGCCACTCTGTCTCTCTCTTGTTCTTTCTTTGTACATTTCTGTAATTTATGATTTGCTGAACAGTGCAATGTATGATAATGAGATGGTATGGAGTGCTGAGTAGTTGAGGCGGCCAAACTCGTAGCGTTATCTTCCCTTCACACTATATTTGTCTCGTTCACAGCGGTGTGAAGGCAATTGACAAGAGAGACGGTGCTGGCTCGCGAAACTGGGGAACATACAAAGATGATGAGATTGAGTAAGTGGGTTTTATTAGACTTTGTCACTTTGGGTCATCAGGGCTACGGCTTTTTATTACTTGTTTGTTTGTTAGAGAGATGGCTTTGTGAATGAAAGGTTTGCTGAATTTATTCTAGAGATAAGATATCATGAACTAATTTTCAACTCAAATTAACTGACTGTTTGATTGAGTTGAACTAGAAATCTGGCCGTAATCAACTGTAAACTTTGTATTAGATCCGCTGCTCCTGTTGAAGAAAATGCTGAAGAAAAAGTTGAAGGACAAGAAGGAGCTATGGAAGGGACTGAGGATAAGGCTGATACATCTCTGGACTCCGCTGAACCGGTCGAGGAGGAGCCCAAGCAAATGACTTTGGAACAATGGAAGGCATTGCAGGTAAGTGAAAAAACCGGTGAAGAAGTGCCAAGCCAAGTTATCGTTCGTAGTTGCACAGTTCACTCACATTTGTATGATCTATGATTCCCTTTAGCAACCACGAAATAAGCCCGTTTTTAACTTACGGAAAGCCGGAGAAGGAGAGGATCAGACAAAGTGGAAGAAAATGACATTAAAAAAGAAGGAAAAGGAGGAAGGAAGCGGAGAGGAGGAAGAAGAAGAGGTTTGTGTCTTGACGTGATATGGAATTTTCAGTTGTAAAATTAGAGTTAGGTTATCGAATTATTTTTTTATATGCAGGAATACGATTGCCCTCAGCGGGCTGGCCGTCAAAGACAATTATTGGATGTCAACTTTCACTTTGCTGATTCTCGTCGTGGAGGCTTTAGTGGACCGAGTCGTGGACGTGGATTTGGTGGTGGACGTGGATTTGATCGCGGTGGCCGTGGCGGTGGGCCTGTTGATCGCGGAGATCGTCCACCCCAAGAACGTGGTGGTGGCCCAGGCAGTGCAGAACGCGGTGGCTTTGGTGCAGATCGTGGTGCAGAACGCGGTGGGGAACGTGGATTCAGTGGATACCGGAACTTTAGAGGCGGACGTGGAGGATTCAATCGTGAAGTACGTATTTTCAATTGTTTCTGGCATGTTGACAACTGGAGAGAAATAAGTGTTTCTAACTGGCTGCTTCTGTGATTACAGGACCGATCGCCAAGACAAACTGCTCCAAAGGTTGATGATGAGCGTGACTTTCCGTCTTTGGGATAAGTCCTTGGTCTGCACATATCTACTAGTTCTTATTACATCATATACCACTACTGCATTTTTGTCTGTTTGAGAGAAATTATACCTGCACACCCTCTTGGTAAAAACCGAAAAAACCGTCATCATCAATCACCTCAACGCTTGAGATTTTAAGATCCAAAAGACCTGAATCAAAAACGAACTCAAGCCCCAAGACCGGATAAGAAATTGACAAGACCGGAAAACAAACACATGAAAAGTGTGTTGCATTTCTGCCTTTTTCTGTTTTTCAATAGATTGAAATTAGCTAAAAGTGTGAAGTATTTAGCTATTCTTTTTTTTGTATCGTGTGTCTTAGCTCTTTCCTGTAGTTTTATTTCTTGACCACGACCATAGCATAGCAATGGTAGAGAGAGATTGTTATCAAGGTAATGTTCAATACTTTCATGTTAATCTCTGGAGTGCTCTCCTGTCTACTACGCTCAGTTTTGTGAAGTAGACAGGAGAGCACATTATGCAAAAACACTTGAAACTAGAACAATATACTCTTTTATTATTAGACCCTTGAAAATATATAGTTGATTAGTGTTCCGGAACGGTTGTTCAAACCTAGTTTCCGATTGTCAGGGAACTTGTTTGAACTTCTGAGTGTGTGAGCCGTCAGTTCTGATATCAAGATACGTACATGTGTGGTTTTGGTTACGTAGCTAGATATAATATACTAGCATACTAAAGTAAGTGTGTGATAACCACAAGCAAAATAACTTGTCCCTCAACTCCCATTAACCAAGCTACACTTGTGTTCTAATGTCTTATTGTCCCTTGAACCCCTCGAGTCTTTGTCATTTTCCTGTGAGTTATTATTTGTTTTAATCCCTTCCCTTACCTCTTTTAGAGTGTACCATTATGTCTTACGATGTAACGACCAGTCGTCGTTCCTTTGATTATTACCTTCTCCACAATTAGTGCAGAGGAGCAGCGGCATAATAGACTCATACAAAAATACAACGCTAGGGGAGTTATAACTCAATTAATAGTTCGCTTGCTCGATTCTACCCCAGATATTTAAGTACTTCCACAGCTATTATGCTTTTAGAACTTCCCGGTTTCGAAGCTCCGACCTATCGATGGTTTAGAACAACTTAAACCTTTAGCGCAAACTTACACCTGGGCTCATAACCCAGTCTCAGGCAGGTATTTATACATCTGGGGACTGGAAAGCGGAAATGGGAAAATAAGGGGTCGGGCACTCAAGTTTGTCGGTTAATACATTCAAAAGAGTTTGTTTTCTAGAAAAAAATAGGGTAAGTCTAAACTCTAAGATTGAATATTAAAAATTAAAAAAAAAGTACTTGTGTGATTTAGAAACACTAATAAAATAATTAGCTTGACCTTACATGTAGGCCTTATAAGAAATCCTTGCATGTTGCATGGAGATAAAATTCCTAATCTCCCTTTTGACTTTGCTCCATTTTCATCATTGTTTTAACCTGCTGAGAAGAAACTTGGAAGAATCAGGCTGACCGTTGTTTGTAATTTGTGACCTTAATTCTCTTTTTAGGATTTTATAAAAACTTGAAAACTTAAATTCTAATTGTGTCTCAAGTCTCTATCATATATTGTTGTCTTCAACAGAGTGGTAGGAGTAAGTGAAAGTTTATTACTACTACTTTATCTCGAGAAGGAATTACCTAAGAAGACTCTTTGCCTCTGAAGGGCAGCAGGCACGTGCAAGTGATTACCTTACCATTACGGTAGTTGGTCTGTCCCAGGCTACACCTACATACAATACATATATAATATAGCTATTTAATTATATATTATTATTATTGATACAGAAGATCACGGTATATTTAGACGTGCCTGTACTTTTCATTGTTTCTTTTTTTTGGTTCATTGACGTGGACGGAGTGAATAATAAAATGGGATATGTTTTCACAAATCGCAGAACTATTTTATTCAAATAATTCGACTCCTACGCTTATGATAAATACGTGATAGTAAATCATTAAAATAAGCGTCCCTTCATTTCATAATGCTAGCTTCTTCGCGCGACATTTCTCACAGAACGCTAACATTACGAGTCAAATCACAAACAGTAATAATCAGTCCTGCGAGAAATGTCCGGTAAACTATGTAGCATAATGAAGATCAGACGGTTCTAGACATTCTTATTAATTTCTCGTACAGGCCAAAATCTCATCAATTGTATTCGTACCTACATCTAACATTGAATATTTCTCATAACACTAATTCTAAAAGTAGTCAACCAATCTTATCCAAAACAGTATATATGTAGAAGACCCGATCGGTGTAATTCGTTTCAATTTATGTAATCTGGCTATTAGCTCATTATCGACAATAACAGGAAATAATTAGATGTATAAATAAGGATGCTAAGATATATCCTTGGTGGTCTCATAAAATGATATGGCAGAAATTGGACATTTCAAACCGCAAACACTCTGATTATGTCTTTCATTCTCAGCATCGTAATCGTAAGTCGCGACGGTGTGCGATATTTATTAATGTAAGAATTAGATATTCGGAATTAAATGGCCATGCCATGAATGGGAGTGGGATGTATGACTGTAATATAAAAGTACAGGATTTTTATAAAAAATGTAGTGCAGCCGTATTAGGCTTAAGTTTTGTGGCCAAGATATATTTATGATTGAAGAAATACCGAAATACCTTTTTAATTGGAAAGGTATAAAATAAAAAAAATTCCTAGGAATTCTCGGCTTCTTCAAGCCTGTAGTATTACAGGCGGCTGCTAAGCTCTGATCGTTTGAAAAGATCATTAGTTTTTCAAAAATAAATTCCATATAAACAATCGGTAGGTACCTCATACCTAACTCTGTGTTCGCATTAGGCTATAGCTTGTTCCCAGCTCCAACCCAATCAATGATTGATCTACGGTATTGAGAATAAAGTAAAAGCTCAATCTAAATTATATACAACGGGTTATTTCTTAAATCAGAAAGTCGTACTTAAGCAGGAATTTCGACTGCTCACGACTCACGGCCAGCTTTGTGAGAAAAGAGAGAAGCTGTTCACAACTCAAGTTTATTAAAATACGATGCGAATTTAAATTTGTTTTATTGTTCCCTGTCGCTCAAAGTCAAGACTGCTAAAATGCCTGGTCAATTGTCTACATAAGATTAAGTAATTCAAGGTTAGAATGAACAATGCAATGAATGGAATAAAATGGACGCTAGAACCAGAATTTAACTACTCATCATAGTCAGATTCAGATTCATCCCCCTCTTCTCCATCTTCATCATCCTCCGACTCACTAACCTCATTTCCTAGAAGTACCTGTGCTTTCTTCCAATCTCTACGCGTTGGAATTGGTTCTCCGTCTTCACCCATTTGTTCTACTTCCTCAACATTAATCTCGTCGCCTTCTAAAGATTCTGGATCAGATTGGTCCTCATCCCATTCTTCCATCTCGAGGCGCTCCTGTTCTTCTCGAGCTCGCTGGATTTCATCTTCAGCTTCGTATTCTTCCATTGCGGCCTGAATCAATTCCCCGGAGGCTTCCAATGCTTCGGCTAAGGAATCCATTTCTTTCTGTGTCACTAGTCGTGAGACGCAGACCCGAAGACAGGGCTCGGGAAGATTAATCTCTTCATTCTCCAGCATGGCAGGTTGAACCACGGCCAAGCGATAGTTGTCCTTGATCTATCAAGTAAAAATTCACAACACTCAAAAGTATAAACGTGTTTTTAAAACTTCCATGAAATCAAATCAACTGCTTACGCTGAAGTTGCATTAAAGACTTACGAAAACAATGACACGATCCAGCAACTCGTGATCCCGGGTTCGATTATTCGTCGAAGTTCGAAGAGTCAAAAACTTGAGAGGAGAAAGCGGATCTCCAAGAAGGTTGAATGCTGTCAGGTTCTTCAATACCCTAAATAAATATATAGGAAAACCATTAAATACAGCAATATCTCAATATGTGTTCCTGGAATGAATCCAAGTGGCACAGCTTACGTCTGCATATATTGGGCATTTTGTTGGGTCTCAAGGGCTATATAAGGATGATCATGTAGCACATTGATAGCCTGCAGTCCAGCACCAGCTAACAGTGGCGGTAGGGACGCCGAGAAGCAGTAACCTAAACGGACAGGAAGTTGTAAATGGAAAATGCAAGTCTATCTGTAGAGCATAGTTGGGCAAAGAGGGAGAGTAAGTCCCCTCTTTTCCCCTCTTCCCCTCTTTCCAAAAAGTCCCCTCTTCCCCTCTTTCGAAACAGGTCCCCTCTTCCCCTCTTCAAAAAAAAGTCCCCTCGTCCCCTCTTTCGAAAAAGGACCCCTCTTCCCTTCGTCAGCTCTTCTGAAACAGGTCCCCTCGTCCCCTCTTCCCCTCCTTCCCTCTTTTGGAAAAGCTAAAATTACATTAGAGAATTACAGAAGAGGGGAAAAGAGGGGTCCCCTCTTTCTTCCAAAATAGGTCCCCTCGGCCTCTCTTCTCCTCGTCCCCTCTTCCGAAAAAAGTCCCCTCGTCCCCTCGTGCCCTCCTCCCCTCTTTTAAAATATGTCCCCTCGTGCCCTCTTTCAAAAATGTCCCCTCTTCCCCTCGTCCCCTCTTCCCCTCTTTTAAAAAATGTCCCCTCGTCCCCTCTTCCCCTTAGAGGGGACGAGGGGAAGAGGGGACTTTGCCCATCTATGCTGTAGAGGCTTCTTCGTAAGCAGAAAAACAAATATTAACTTTTCAACAAAGCCTACCCAATCCAGAAATTCGCTGATGATCCACGACGTAGGACGTTCCTACAATGAAACCACCGTAAGAAGCAAAAGGAATATTCCATAGTTCCAGCAATGAAGTCAATATCCTTGACCTACACGCAGCAAAAGGTTAAATTATTTATTGCAAGACAATACGCAATACAGTTTAACAACAGTAACAGCGTAAGCCTATACTCACCGGTACGTTTTCATGCTCCGTAATTCCTCGACCTGTTTGCCCAAGAACTCCAAGCGAAATGGTTTCATCCAAAAATAGACGAACTTTGTGTTTGAGACAGAGTTTGTTGATGGCATTCAATGGACAGAGTATTCCCAGTTTTCATATAAATTCCTTCAACAATGCAGAATCTTCGCTGAGTCTTGGCTTTCCTTGGATTCTAATAAAAAAGCGAAAACGAGATTTGCTTATGTTTTATTTTATAAATTACGGTAGCTTCGAAACAAGAGGCGAAGTAAACTACGAAATCGTTGATTTCAAATACGTACTTTAATATCACGTTGAGCCTGTTCATCCATGAGAGTTTCCAAGTGTTCGACATCATTGTGTCTAAAATAGCGAATAGTGCTTCTTGAAGCTTGAACTCCTTTCTGAATACAGAAATTGACTTGTTCATCCCTAAAGTTAGTAAAAATTACGTTAGGGTTTGTAATTCTTAGGTTTTTCGAATGAGAATAGCAAACAGAGCCATGTTTGATAATCTTCATGAGAAGTACTTACACAAAAATAATGTCTCCGTTCTTGGCATATGAGGGAATGGCACTAGCAATTGTTGCAAAACCGTAAGAGTACAAAGCAGATTCTTCACATCCTAGGAATTCAGCTATTCTTTCCTCTAACTTTAAATGGACGTCTGCAGAATAAAAACACATGAAATTAGCACTTTTTTAAAAAGAAAAATACATTGCGCCATTAATGCATTTAGCCATATTATTGCTTACCAAAAGTTCCGTAAAATCCTCTGGGCCCACAGGAACCCACACCATATTTCTTGATGCAGTTCGCAGCTTCTCCTATAACGGACTCGTCTTCAACCAAGCCCAAGTAGTTGTGAGTTGCAAAGTTCAAATACTTAATTCCGTCAATCTCAAGATATTTCCCTGCAGGCCCGTCTACAGGTGGCCAAACATCGGAATGATAGCTTACAATATCTGACTCGGTTTCTTCCAGTTTTTCGATCAATGGCAAGGGCTTCCATTGACTGATAATTTCTTCCTCTTCCTAGTATTAGGCGAAAAATATTTATAACCAAACATTCAAAAACTGAGACTTAATACGGAAAAATGTTCACAAATTTTAGCTGCTATAAGCTTCTTTAGAATATTTTACCTCTTCCGTTAGAACAACTCTAGTTTTGTCTGTTTTCTTCTTCTTTCTAATTAGCCAAATGACCCAAGCAACGAGAACAAGTTCCAGAACAACGTGATACAGAGGAGCCTGTTAGAAAAACAAAATGATAGGAAAATTAGAATTATTAGAAATATGGCTTAAGTAAATGCGTCTTCACCGTCGATTGAGCCGCGGCGAATCCCATTATTTTAATCTTAGCCAAAATTTTTCCATTTTTCTAATTCTCTTTTCTTTATGAATTATAGATACACCTGGATGATCAATTGCTGATACGACTAAAACTATTGAATTTTATATTCTTATTTACCAAGTTTCCTAACTGTAAAAAAAAATTAAACCAAGTTAACCGACGACGAAAAAATCAACGAAAAGAAGCCACAACGAAAATCAGTTTATACATGGAGTTTACTTACATCCGGAAGCCCGAGATATTCCGTAATCATAAAATGAAGAGGAAAAAAACACAAGGCCAGAATAGACCAAAACACAGTTTTTATGATTAATAGGGTTCTTACATCAAGAATTGTCATAAGGGACGAATAGAAGATCTCAAACACGCTGGCCCACATTGTCAGGCCGGACCCGTTAGGGCAGGGAACAGCGGATGAATGAGCACGCCTTCAATATGAGCCACACAATGGCGACGATGGTTAGACGTCCGACGCTTCCTTTTCTTAGGACTTTGGGATGACGTCAATGTCTGAAAGAGGGGGAATAGATTTGCTTTTATTTTCATAATTGCAGCGATACATTGGGCATTGAGCTATTCAGTTATTGCGAAACACGAGGTGATGCGTTGAACAATAGCATTCGCGAGTGGAGGTGCGTCGCCTGATCGAGAATTGAATGGACAAGAGAACGGAAATAGTTTTTCTTGAGAAATTCATTATATCAAATTAAGTTTACAAGGCGTCGTACGGAAATTATTGATAGAAAAGTAAAAAAAAAAACTTAAGTGGAGATCGATACGGCATCATCGTAAATCGTAAATAGTAAGATTAAAATTAGGTAAAAGTGTGCATACGGTGATGTTAGCAAGGAAGGCGTGGGATACATGTAAAACTATAATATGAACAAGGAAAATTGATAAATTGAGTTCTACACAAAAGCTTCTCGATTCTCATACAAACAAAAATATCACTAAATAATTTCTTGGAGTTTGCCGTGGTTCACCCCATGCAAGCAATTTAACAAATGTCGGTAATTATAGCATAGCTGGCATTCAATGAAATACCGGTCACCGGTTAGATTCCTAATATTCAGAAACATCAAATGTTTAATACCTATATCGGCAAAAATAAAAACAAAGGGTAAAACATATCCCACGTTCAATGCCACTCGGAATTCATTACAAAAAATCCAAAATTACGAAATCCGGTGCACTATAATATAATATTATTCGCCCTATCAGCGTTGCTACAATGCATAATAATGATTAACTGGCACCATGACTGAGTTTGTAAAATACTTTGAATGAATAGAAACTCACCTACCCTCTCTGGACTATGAACGTGCCGACGCACCAGCGTAATTCTTAGAATCCGTCGTCGTCGTCGTTAGGAAGGAATTGGAATTTGAGACAGAAGACAGTACAGGCCGGAGATTTAATGGGCAATAAAATTGATTCTCTATCTCAAGAATAGATCCACACGACACAGGACCACTCAGCAAAAACCATGGACTGAATCTGTCTGCTTATGAATCACAAAGGCTATATTAGTTATCAATAAAGTCAAAAGTACCGATAGCCGATAAGTAAATTCCGTCATTTGTGTGACTAGATGACTCACCTTTTACCTCGTCTCAATAATTCAGCTACTACGGCTATCTCTAACTCAACAATGGACTTGTTTAATTAGCCTTCCGTTAAACATCTTTTTCTTGAGAAAAATTTGGAAAAAGTGAAGATGGAGAATATAAGGAAAACTGGAGGAAGGATGTCCTTCATTGGAAGAAGGCTGGAGAATCCCATAGGCGTCAGTTGGATTGGAAAAGTTGAAATTCCTAGGCAAGAATTGAGAGGATATGGAATTGAAATGAAATCCAGAGCGGTGGCCCCTCTCCATCTCCACGTGTTTCCTTCAAACCAGAGAACTTTGGCATTCCAGACTTTTAACATCACACGACTCAGCCGACGCGAATGAATGATGCGATGATTTTTTGCTCTCTCAGCGAATTATTAATTGCTTTGAATCTGGCATCATCATTTACTATAGTTTCCAGGGATTGATTGCAGATATTTGTATGTAAATAGAGTACCTAGCTTTAATTGGACATAGCTCGTTTATTTCGCACTTCTAAACTAAATTGTGGCTCTATTGTTCCTACGTTTCAATTTATTCGGGAGCTTTGCTTTAATTCTACAATGCATGTTTATTTGATGACAGGGAATATCGCACTTTTATAATCTGATGCCACTAAAAAATGAGTCCAAACTTTATCTGATGATCTAGAATTTCCTAAAATATTTGTAACGTTCATTCCAGCCAGCAGCGCATTTTATTGTGGATCGTAGACATAGATTCTGCGTAATGATATAGCTTGGCTAGTCTAACGTATCGCCTAACTACTGGCATCACAAAGAAACCTGAATATTCTTATGTGTAGATCATATTTTGCTCGCGTTGTATTTTGTATTGTATTGCATTTTGAAGCCTTATTATAGATCCCTTCAATTCAATAGTAAAATAAATATTTTAGCTTCTGATTCTGATTCTATCTATTGTAAATAATTATTATGTGCCATCTAATATGTAAACCACCACAAAGGAATGAATGTGAAATGGAAATGAGTTTATCTTCTAACTCTAACCCTAATCCTAAATCCTAAAATCCTAACCGCAACGACGAAGGCGTTTAGCGTAGCGTTCTTCGTCGTCGGTTTCGTTTCGCCTCGTACTCTTCGAAGCAGCAGCAGTACGGCTGTTGGGATCTGTGCAATTTCAATTTCATGTTCCTTGGTAGCTGTCTGGTTATGGTGTATGGCGTATCTGTTGCTCGGATTTCAATTTTTTTTTAAAACCCAAGATCTTATAGACTGCAATTGCCACACATTTGAATTTTTGATATTATGGCCTAAAGCCATAATTTATGAGTAAGGATTTTTAAGTTCTAAATTGCTGGCTAACTGGTTCAGAATTCAGCACCAAATATTCGGTTTA
>VNWX01000150.1:0-29800 GCA_009869905.1 Ceratophysella communis
ATTGGGTTAATATTGATATGGTTTTCATCATTGCCGGAATAAGTTTCATCCGACAGGTGACTGGAACTATACGTTGCTACGAAGAAGTTATTTGGAGTCGTAAGAACCAGTTTGTGGATAGCTTGCAACTGTGTTTTTTTACGTATAGAAACAAATATTTTTTCCTGATCATAGAATACGCTCGCTTTGAAGCCATTCTTCGAAACCGAACTCAAATCTGCAGCGTGAAATCCTGGCTGCTTGGTTTCATTAAGCCCGGCGTCATTGATTCTATTGAAGCTAATAACTATGCCGACAGCAGTTTCGTTCGGTTCAAGCAGTCGGTGAGCCGTATTCTTCTGCTTTGGTCAGCAGTTGGAACGCGCGTTCTGAGGGAGCTCACTTTATCCGTTGCACCAAGCTTTGGTAACGTGGTCAATAGCCAGAATTTTCAAGTAGCATTTCTAGTCGATGACAAATGCTCATCCTTCAACTGTAGGAACCTTCAACTTGCTTTACCAAGTATTGGCAGACTGTGGAGCTCATTTAGTGGAATCAATCATTTTGGATCAGCATCTCAATTGGGTTTACGCAAATATTTCGATTGGAAGTAGTCCGGAAATTGGTGACCCTGAGATTTATGAAGTTGCATGCAACGGTAAGGGTTGTATCAAAACGTTATCGAAATAAAGACTTCCAAATTCTTAAACTAATTTATTGAATGCAGGAAATTGCTCTTGTCAAGCCGTGATTCCAACTTCAAATGACGACGGAGCATTTATTGACGAGGACGAGCAAGTTGAAATTGAAGGGATCGAAAGAGGTGTGTGATATGCAATTTATTTGGTTTGCTGATTTTCTCATTTGAAAAAGAACATTTTATGGTAATAATATGGAATCAATTGCATTATTTTTGATAGCTGGTATAGCTGTGCCTGAAACTGTTTCAACGGTATTGAATTGGGCTCCAGAGGTCGTCGAATACTTTCCAGGCCAAGACATGCAAAATGAGGTTGAAAATCAATCTGAAATTGAAGAAATATTGAATATTCTGCAGGTTGCCTTACTCGGAAGCTTCTGAACTAAATAGTTTTCATAGAATCTGCAGTTTTACAACAATTTTAATGTATAAATCTGGTACTATTTTTTCAGCGGAGACTTGAAAAAATAAAAATTTCCCGTCTTGCTAGCATGGTGACTCAGAAGTCCTTGTCCAGCATGGGCCAGGGTTTGGTGTACTTGGAAAACACTGAATTGCGTCAATCCGTGGTGGATGAAGAAGAAAACAACCTGAACGTAAGCTCAGACTTATTGCACACTGGAAATATAAATGCATTTTCTCGCAGCCCAGCATCAGCATTTCGAGATATTGTTGAAGAAGTCAGCAAGGAAATCTGTGCTGATGGACCCTTTGAACCCGCGCAGCAGCACTTGGAAGCTGATGCAGCAATATCTTTACTGTGTGAAGCACTTGAAATTGGAAGCTCTTCTTGGATCATTTCTGGTCGAGGATCCTCTGCTGAATTGCAAACATCGTCGCAGAGCGAGACAGAATCATTTGAATAAGTTGACATGGGAAAAAATCTTTTACTTGAAAAAAAAAATGCGAAAGCTTAAAAAAAAGCATTTAAAAATTTAGGTTGAAACCAATCAGCATAAGTTTTATCAGGTATTATTATTTTAAAGGGCAAACCATCATTACAGATGCAGTTTTTAACCAAATTTTTTTGACTTCTTTATATTATCACAACGTCTTTAAATTAAACATCGCGTGAATTATAAATACTGTCGAAATATTAATTAATCTGTAAGTCCCGTTTCAGAAATTCTAGTAGGTAACCCTAATGATAATGAACTGAGTCACGTGTATCTATATACCTATCTATTCTAGGTCATCGTAGACATTAGTCACTCATCAACAAAATTTAACGTCTCCTTTACTGTTAACGGTATCAAAACACGACAGTATATCTAACTATGAAGGATAATTTTAAGACTATTTGTAATTTAAATTTTAATCCTAGTTCCGATTATCGCCATATGTCGTATTCCTAAAATGAAGTCAAGCAAAGCCGAGAGAGCATTATCATTATATTTAGAAACTAGCTACACATCATTGTGTAAATCTGTGTTATTGATATTTCATACCCCTATCAACCGTTTTTAGTAGACCTTGTGCTAATTTTGGAGGCGACTTTGATTTTCAAAATTGCAATATTAATCGTTTTTAGTGTCTAGTCCCATACTTATAAATCTCAATACCGTCTGACCTTTATTTACGAAATCCGCCACGTTCATTGGGATTCTTTTCAAAGTCTCCACGTGTTTTCTAGCATCTTTTCAAAAACTAGGCATCCTACTTTACTTCACCCTGAATTGTGTATGTAGATTGCACATGTAATCTAAATATAATAAATTAGCGTAGATTGGTACGCGCGTGTAGCAATGTTTGCGTAAACACGTAAGGTACGACGTATAGGAAATATCTTATTCCCACGATTCTCTGGAGCCAATTCAACAAAAAACCTAAGATTGTTTATGCATAAATTGTGAGTATGGTAAGAATAGTTAAAGAATTTTAAGTCTAAATATAAAGAATACCTCTTAAATCATGATTTGAAGTAGTTAAAGCTGGATATGCTAGTAAGCGTCTGAGTGTCATCAAATCTCATAAATCTTGACACGCTCTTACCCCCCACTTGAAAATGTTACGAGCATTCTTAACTTTACTGTTCAGCATCTTATAATTGAATATCTAAATGCGATTTTATCAAACTGAGCTGTCAAGTTGGTTTTTGTCATATAAGAAATGGGGAAGTAATTTTAATCCAGGAAATTGTGTAACAGTAGTGCAGCCCTAGTCAATACTGTAATTTATATTAGTTGATAGAGTTAGGATTTATGATCATAGTTTGGTGGCACAAAACTATTTATGCCTGTAGTTTAATCGGTTTGCGCCAGGAGTATTAAATTAGACTTCCAGATAATTTAATAGATTTTCAGTTAATATTTAAATTCCATTGAATTAGGTTAGGTTAAAAATGATGGGATATGCTGAAATGAATTATCCAAATCTTTTTGTGTATTTGTGACACGACTTCATTATTATTTATGAATCGTATCACATGTGTGGTCTGCAGTCTGCATAATTTGGAAATACGACTAAAATTGCCTGTCTCGTTGGAACATCTAATAATTGTGTTGAAGTAAAATGTTACAAATGTGAAATTAAAATTTGAGACAAAAGTATTTCCTAATTTTTTGTGTGACCTGAGGATCACAAGTTTTTTTATAAGATAAGTGTATTGGTATATCTAATTATGTTGAGATGGATTAGAGAATTATAATAATTAGAGTAAGTCGATCCTTTCCAAATACCGAGGTTCTAGTTGGGAGTTGCGAATCGGGCATCAAAGAAGCGGGTTTATTAGACTAATTAGAGTAAGCAAAGCAGAGCTAATAAGTTTCCGAAAATGATATGATCATCTGAAATTTCCAAATCGTGAAGGAAGCAATTAAGCTGTTCTACAAAATGCGTCTTGACATCTTTGTTAAACATAACTACATTAGTACATAATTGCATTTTTAGTTATGTAAGTACTGCAGGGATTTATAAAAAACGTTTGTAAACAATTTCGTCATCGAGGAAGCTGTAAATCTCTTCCGATCTATATTATTTCCTATTATATGGGTCTTTAGGTCTCATAGACGTAAAAATTCTTAATTTTTTGCTGAACAATCTTCAGCTCAGTCATTAATCACTCTATATACATCATCGATAGATTTCCTTTTAATTGGTTTCCGCGACGTACTAGACGTGGGAAACAAACTGTGCGACAGGAGATAGAGAGACAGTAGTTATATACGGAAGCTTCTGGATCACGCCATTTTCTTCTTTCTTTGATGATGTAATGCACTTTGGTGGTTCCAGGACAATTGATCTTCGAAAATAAGCTGGGCTAATGCAATTTAGGTTTATAATTCCATAATAAGCTACAGAAAGTTTAGGCACTACGATATACCTAGAACCTTTATGACCTTTAGACGTCGTTTGGACCCAAATGCTGTTGGGCCGTTTCAAAGAGCTATGTACGTTTAATTGTATGCTATTTTAAATGTCATGCATTCTAGTATGTAGCCTTAGATTTTAATGATAACTCGAGCTTAGAAAAATTAGACAGCCAAGTGGCTGTGGTCCTACTGGTCTTGCAATCTTAAAATTCTGGTAATCCTAAAATGTAATGTGACCCTAAATCTGTTGTAGGTACTTATTGTTAGTTTGAAATAATCTTACCAGAAATTTGATTTGGTTTCTAAGATCTTACCATAAGTTTAAATTAAATAGATTAGATAAAGTGTCTGAAGACGTACACGCCAAATTTAATTAGTCTCAAATATCGTAGCGTTTTAGAAATTAAGTTAAAAGTATCTGGATCTTATTGTGCTATGCTGACAATTTTATTTGAATTTCCATATATTTGCTTTTAATTTTAGATTGATGTACGAGTAGAATTTGTTTGTAGCCCACCGACATTGTAACTTGTAATTAAAGCTAGCGTCTCTAATTGTGTGTGATTTGTTTCATATTCAAGAAAATTCCTCTCTGTGGGGTCACATTCTTGGAAGTAATGAAACAAAATTAAGCCTAGCGTCATCGTCATCGTCCTAAGCTCTAATTCGATGCTGATGTAAAGTCATGCCATGCATGATTGAGTTCGAACTAGTTTCTGAAAAGAATTATTACTTCAACAACTTTATGGACATGTTTACAGAAAATGTAACTAAATTCCGTTTACGAGCTCTAATTCAAAAAATTGGCTGAGAATGGCTGGATACTGGTACTAGAACTTATCGCATTAAACGTTGAAAGACCGGGTCGTCATTCCTGACGTTTCTGTCAACATGTTAAATGCAGAGAGACAGTAACAATAAGTCATACAATTAGATGGCAATTTTGAAATTACTATGTAGCTGCTTACGTTTTTTGTTTTAGTGTAGGTTAGGCATTGTCATGCATTTAATGTGGAGGCGTGGAACTGGTAGAATCGAAGTCAATAAATTAACTGTTAAAGCTGCGATTGTCTCAAGAATAAACAATACGGACTCTGACCCAGGCTTTATTAAAACAGCAGTATCATTCATTTGATGAAACGAGGCAAACGACACCGGAATCGTGATGCAGCTGCAGTTAGGCAACTAGTTCGAACTGGACAACTAATAAATAGCTATAAAATGGTGCAGGTAACCGAAATGACCCGTCTTTGGGTACAACTTACTGACCAGTCATTGGTATGCCTGCCTTTATTTCAACAGCGATAATAGACAAAATATTGACTTTTGCGCTCTGATTTGCTTTCACTAAAATACGGAAACTGCTCTTCTCAATCTCAATTCAAACTTGCATTAGTTTGGCATAGACTTTTTCAAAGAAGAAAAACGTAATGATAGATAGCTACAAGTCTGCAAAAGCTG
Organism: Ceratophysella communis; assembly: GCA_009869905.1. Classification (NCBI taxonomy): domain Eukaryota; kingdom Metazoa; phylum Arthropoda; class Collembola; order Poduromorpha; family Hypogastruridae; genus Ceratophysella; species Ceratophysella communis. The sequence continues at coordinate 5,452 of VNWX01000150.1, forward strand.
CAATTCAGCTAAAACAAAATTATCAGTATGCATTTTCGGACAGAAGCGTCAAAAAAGTTCTTCGAATTCAATGACCGAATTGATAAGGCTCACAATTTTTTGTAAACTTCCGGATACCCCATGAATCGAAGTCCCGCTGTTTAGAACTGCTAAAACGCTACAACGGCATTCTCTTTGCTTTCACCCAGACACACCGAGGAGTGGTTATTGGGCTTCCGGTTAGCCTAAATTTGATCGAATAAGCCTATTAATCGTCCAGGTTCTCATGCTCAAAAACCAATTGTGGTACACGGTACTGCTCAGGAGTACCTGGATCGGATTTCAGCTTTGACTAACGTACATATACCAGGTATACGGGTAAGCTAGGTATCTACGGTAAGGTAACTAAAATTGAGAAATGCAGAGTCTGTGAGCGGAAGAGTTTTTCACTGTGGAGCTGATAGCTGATCATAAGCGGCCATTAATTTGCTATTGTCACACAGAATCAAGAAGTTGCCGGAAAACCACAATACACTAACTTCTTCGGTCGCACATACTATTTCTTATACATGGAGAATGGAGATCAGCTGCCAATGCCAATGTGCTGCATGCCGTTCAGAACTTTCTTCCCGATACTGAATAGGTAGTTATTGTCCTAAAAGCTGTTAAACGAGATATCACGGCCGAAGTTTGCTGTCCCTCGAATAAAAACCAAATTCTGAGGCTTCTGAAGCCGAAATACACCGAAATATCTTGAAGTATCAGGAAGGTGTATAAAACCGAAACCGCCTCAGGCTAAAGTTGAGACTAGCCAAACGCAAAGCACGCGACCTATTTCGTCGGATTTTACTTCTCTACAAGCGACATGCTGAGGAAATTTCGAATTGAGTCCATTATGATGTAGTCATTTGCAATCTATTAAAAATTGAACAATTTCAAAATGAAGATTGAAATTAAAATACAATTTTTGCAAAGAGGCTGAGAATAAAGGAGAATTTCCCTGCTAGAAACATACCTAGTCGTTATTTGTTGCACAAGGAATAGTCGCCTGTCATGCATTTGTTGTGATATTGGGGATGCGGATGCGAGTGCGAGCTTTAATTTGTGATCGTGGTGTCATTTAAAGCTTGTGTTAGAACAAAGCTAAGCCAAATCCGCACGCAAACAGTGAGACGCTGCTTTTGCATGAGCGTCCCTCAACAACCCCCATTTTCCATCCACCTCCACTCCACAGCCAAAACGGCATATCTCCTATCAAGAGCATAAGTACCTACTGTGACGACAATTGACACCGAGGGTCGAACTAACCCTTTGTCTCATGTATATTGCCCTGATTGAAATTATGACATCTGCCTAAAAACCAAGCCATGGCTCAAGCTCAATACTAAATGCCTTGACTTGGGAGCTGCAGAGCTTCAGTAGCTGCATGTACCTCGTTCAGGGTCGTTGGTTCTTAAATTGGTTCAAAAGTTCAGCATGCCGGTGGGCTTAAGCTTCTAGTCAAAGTCTTGAGCACACTAAGGTGAATTCTAACTACAATAGCGACATATCAGTGTGAACAAGTCAGTGTCTGAAGGCCTGAAAATGTCAAAGATTATTCAATTCTTCGCCGAAATCCATCATAATTGGAGCTTAGGCGTAAGCCATGTAAGTGTTAATTCTTGGAACAATAACAATTAAGATAATCTTGTCGGAATTAAGTAAATATTTGCACCATAATTGAACCTCGCTTTCCTTAGAACACGTGTTTTGTATAATTTAATTATTTACTTATTTCCTGGTTGCTATTTTTTTTGTAGAAGGAATATATCTGGTTTCATCCCCGGAATGTCAAGCAGAAAAAAGTAAGTGAAAATAATTTGACAATCTTTTTTGCATGGGCTTATCTCTAAAGGTCAAATACTGGAGCGTGCTTGGGGAAGCCCATTAGAACATTAAATCTGTAACCCAAAACCGAAAGTGTTGGGCATAGGGGGATGATTCATAGGCTTAATTCAAGGCTTTCATTTCATTGTCGATTGTAATTCGAGCCTGTCTTATCCCATTAAAAATGTTGAGAAATTCTGAATCGAATTGAATGGATGTTAGCTCACAATAGTTTATTTCATCTGGCTACACTACTGCTCCTTTGATCAGCCCGTCGATTTCTTCGAGTAGTAGTAGCAGATTAGATGAACTATAACGATCTGTCCACGAAGAGCGATAAACAAAGTGTCAGATTCCAGTGGTTTTTGAACATCTTATTTCCAAGGAGCATGACGCCATCATAAGGTAGGTTATTTCTCGAGCAAGAAGGGGTTGATGGGGTCGGGGATCGGGTAGGTTCAATTCCAATTTCAAGGGTAAGAAAGCTCGATTACATGGTCGTGAGGTTATGGGGTTAGTCGGTTTCGACGATTTGAGCTGATCAGAAGTAAATAAATACCTACTATTGTTTTGACAGCTCTATTGTTTAAAGTTGTAAACCAGTGATTTTTGAATCGGGTGAAATGGAAGTGGACAGTTCTAGTCCGGCTCCAGCTAGAAGCAGTAGCAGGAAAAGTGTCATGAACTTTGTTGGTAATTTCCTCGTTTCTCTTTATCTTCAGATCAAGCCGCCGAGATCTCAGTCCAAAATGCCGCCGGATGGACGCAAAAGGTAAATTCATTTATAACAATTAACTCTGCCTAGAAATAATGCATTTTCTTACATCATCAAAACAAAAATTGCTTGTCTCTGCCCTATTGCATTACCGTTCTATGCCCTATTGGCGTCATATACCAAAAATGAGATTGCTAGTGAGTTCATATCGAGCGTTCCGGCTATTATATCCTGTCAAAATATCTAAATCCAAACTGCCCAACATGGCTTCCACCAAATTCTAAAACATCAAAGCAATTAAGTACAGAAATCAATCCAAAGAAACTACATACGAGTAACTAATTGCATGTCAAAATTTTTGAATCGACAACAAAACTCTTTGTCTTTTGAAATTTGATATATTTTATGCGATCTCTACTTTGACATACATGCTAATCACAAATTGTAAATTAGTGCATGTCTAGTTTAAAACTAACTACATGTGCTTAGAACGTGCGTGTATCATATATCAAATATATACGGTTTATTACGAGTAAAGGCTTTCATTTTTTTTAAAAGTAATACTCTCCGTTTTCGGCAACACTAATATTATGGCTCATTACATATGTTTGCATTCACTCCTGAACGTTTGAAAACGCTCATACATTAAGTCAGATTTGCACCAAAGTTTGGGGATACTAATCTAAAATTGAGAATAGAATTTAATCGACCGGTGCCAACTGCCGTATATGTTCTTATTATCTAACACTATTATATTACACTATTGTATATCTAACACTAGGCAAATACGCAAATCTACATTTGACTTTACATGCTTACACCTGACAGTGTCTGATTTAGCTTTAAGGCCATGACAGCAGAAATATGCTGTTTGCCATTAAGAAAGTTTGCCATTCAGGAAGCCACGGTAGCTGGAAAACTGAGCCTGACCATAATATGCAGTGTAGACACTACAATTATACATTGGCAATAAATATTAACAGAGCATCAAGATCTCATTAAACTGCCTGAATGACAAGCCGGTTGAAACCGCATTTTTTACGGTTTTAGCAGATATATGAATTCGATATATTAGAATTTGTCTTTCAAGATTGCTGTAGTCCGCGATACATGATGTACTGATTGTGTCATTTTCAACTGAGCATATATGGAGCGATCCGTGTGCTGTTAGGGGGTGCAGAATGAGAAACGCCTTCCGGTTCAAGCTTTTCACATATTGGAAGCTATTGTCTTAGCACCTTGATGGCTTTCGCTGTTTTTGATGAAAATTCCGCTGCTTTGTAAGCCACTGCTGAATGGGCAGCAGTTTTAGCTCAATCAAAAATTTGTAAATCGAAACCCGTAGTAGTTACATGTGTTTGCGCCACATGCGAACCTTTCGTTCGGGGAGCATAATTCTCTGTAAGGCATAGGGACGCCATGCGAGCTAGACTATTCCCATGAAAACTATTGTCTTAAACTTAGGGCCATGTTCGTCCCCTCCTAACAGCAATTACATAATGGACTACCATACCCTGACAATCATCTCCCGCGCTGTCAAATTCGAACCTAATGACCGAATTTGCAGGAGAACGTAAGCTAATGACTCAAAGTTCAGTGCGCTGCGAACTGGATTTTCCAATCATTATTATCATTAGTACCCATTGTAATTTAATTGTCATTGTTCTCAATGCTGTGGGTATATTGACCTGCATGACTCATTCCCGATACCCGTCACTTTCACATACACTTGATACATTGTATGTAGTATCTGTTTAAAATTTTAAATGCATTCGCCTTTTTAAAAATAGCATATATTTCTAAAACAGCAGTCTCTCTCGCATGCTATGCTACGATAGTTGCAGGCTTCATTTGCCTGATATTCGCTTCAAGGATACGAAATCTTTTGATCTGAGATGAAATCTTTATTGTCCGGGCAGAGCATATTTACCAAATGGGAATAAAACTTGAAGTTTCCTCTAATTTATTGCAAATTGAATAAATTCGTAAATTAGACATGCAATATTTCACGTAAGAAGACGATAATTTGGCTTATCCTCACTGGGAGTCACGACGAGAGCCACAGACAATAATTATTTCGCGTTATTTCAGTAGGGCTTTTTCTTTAGGTATGTGAGCTCGAGCTGAAGCCCTTATCTCATCTTCGCATATCACATATCTAGTTGTACAAAAGATGCGCAGCACGAGCTACCTCTTAAATGACGTTTAACTTTTGACAGTTCGTAAAACATTAGGCTCAATTACACTCCTCCTGACACTGACGCGTATCTACACGTGTGAAATATGGTGTGTTCTATATCTCTCTCGCATGATTGACAGCCGAAGTCAAGTTATGCGTCAAGCAGAAGACAATAATGCTGATTTAGTGAGTACGGCACATGTAGACTACTGAAATGGGTTTTCTGTTGAAAGAGAGCATGGATAATAACCCCGAATTAATTGCTCTCTTAAAACTCCATCCCCATCCCCTTGTCACCGTCTCATCCCAAGGAATTCTCTTGGGGGGACAGACAAATATTTATCAGCATATTAAACTTCACTGTAACTTTGATTTTAATAAAAACAAGGCAAACTCAGCTAATTGACTCACTTCAGTTTGAGTAATTCGTGTGTAGAGAGGTTTAGGAAAGTTTAGTCCCGGGGAGGATTCATAGTGGAAGAATCCGTTTACCTAGACTAAGAGGTTCCGCTATGGGCCTGATCAAGCAATAGATGTCGCTGTAAATCCAAGCTAAGGAAGTAGGCTATACCAAAATTCAAAATGGCGATTCAATTCTCGCCGGCTGTTCAAACGTTCCAGCTCTTTATTGCAAACCGGTTTCTTGAGCCTAGGTAAATTCCGAATAAGATTTTCAGCTGGGGTTTCTGCTTACTTACTTTATTAAGAGAATAAATCTAAAATTAAGGGATTTATTTGACACTTTAAACATCAAATTATGCCCGAGTTTTTGTACTGAAAGCGTTGAACTGTTAGGTACGCGTAGTATTATCATGGGTTAGTCTCTAATATTCATGCTGTATGAAATACGGTGGAAGGTGGAAGGCGTTTCAATTGGCCGTGTATTCAATAAACGTATGTGTCATGTCTGGCTGAACGGTTCATGCTGTATGTATAGAAAGTCTTCTGATGCGTTTAGACTGCATTTTCCATTCAAAATAGGTCTAAAGTAAAGCTGAACTTTCACCTGAGCTGTTGGCGCTTGTCTAGCCGGCTGTACCTAAGGTTCTGCCAATCGCTTGTGCTAATCTAAATTACCCATTTAAGAAATTAGCTACGATTATTGCGATCACCGTCACACGTCGTAGTCGTACGACGACCTGGATTGCCTTTTTCGTCAATGCGCTCGGTTTTTCTCAACCCTCCGTGTGAGGCTCCGTATATGAAATTGCGTACTTATGCGTACTTACGTGCTGTATTTCCGTATTTTAATTTCAATTTCTTGAATACGGTTTCAATGAAATTTGTGGTATAGTGTGGTTTAAAATGTATCGTATTTACAACCTACAGCATGACACAGAGACAATTACAGAATTATCCGACAGGGATGCTCGCCAATTCCCGACATGACAGTGTAATTTAATGAAAAAAAAAGTATTATTCTATCAACTCATACAGATTTTTCTATAGCATTAGCTAAATTAAATTTCATTAACGTCTGACTTTTTAAAATAAAGATTTAAAACAGTAAAATATTCAAATCTTCTAGAAAGATTGGCAGTTGATACAATCACCGTAGTGCTAGTCATCTTGAATATTAAGCCCTAAATACAATGACAAACAAAAGCTTAACATGAAATTCGAGCATTTAATTGTCTTATTGAACATTGAACTTATGAAAGAATACTCTGGTTGGCAGCAAGGTAATTCGAGGTGCACTACATCTGAAACCTTTGTTTTCTGCTACGTTTAATGTCATAAAAATTAATCTACAACCTTTGTTCGATTCAAGTTCAAATATTGAAAACAGAATCGGGTTTGGCTTATTGTTCACGAAATTTGAGCGTGAAAAAAAAATAGGATAGTTATGGATGTGTTAATGCTTAATAATCCCGTTTAGTCATTCAAAAATTGAAATTTATGAGTACTTCACAGACCAGGACACATAGGAATAGGAGTACAATCGATACTTAATTTAGGGCAAACAAACATAAATAGCATTAAATCCGATACTTAAAGAGTTATGTCAGGTTCAAGGCTAGGTTAATCGTGAATCAACGAGTCATGTAACTGCCAGTTGTATGAGTTCTAATTTAGCAAAGATGCTGATTTTCTATTGTGGGAACGATTTTATTGTTTACGGCTACGCGACCATTAATTGAAATTGACTCTCTTAAAATGAGTTTACGGAAAATGTGAACTGCAAAGCAAAGCATTTTGGGTGGTTTTATTGATATTATCCCATAACAGTTACTAATTTATAAATTAATGACGCTTATTTATGTCTTGTAAACTGTAGTAATTACATGTGTTATATTTTCCGCTATCAATTATCATAAATGAATCAATTTAGATGTTTACTTCCTCAATGCAAAGTGGCAAATGCTTAAATGTTTAATTTATTAGATTCCAGGGTTCAAAAACCCTATTAATTGACTTGAAATTAGCTGTTTCATAACAAATTAATAACATCAAAATCAAAACAGGAAATTATGAGCTGTTGATAATAATCTCCATGTAACACCCCTTTCGGACAAGCTTGCTCAGAGTCCGTCCCGAAACGATTAATTTCGACGACTGACATCATTACATGAAGCAAGTACGTACGAAATATTGCTTACGTCAGCCACCTACTTTAAGGGGTTATTAAAGATAAGCCTAAAATAAACAAATACAACTGTTGTCAATGTTTCAGACCAATACGGGTGATTTAAATTAATAGGCTTGTTTTTGCAGGGTTCAATCCCCCAACTAAAGTACTAAAATTTCATCATATTTGGACTATTAATTGAGATATATGTATGATTCATACACGCAGCAAGGCCGCATATGACACGCGTCTGGAAATCGAATCTTAAATCCAGGTTAATTAAACATCATATCGAAATTTTAGGTTCCTGGTGTTTTGATTTTTGTTTTCTGATTGGAATTAAGCTTTAGAAATCAGTCTCCAATCTCCAACCAAAATTAATTGATTTTAATCTTATTGATATACATTCTAAAAAGCCTCACCATAGCAGAGGACTCGTGATCTTTTAAGTTTTGCTCAATAATTATGTGATCGAAGACTTAAAGTTTCTAGTTTCATTATAACAACAACAATAAGTTTTAGTAAGCCGTGCTTAATTGGGTGAGGTTAGGGTCTATGTCTACCTTAAATTTTGAAGAATATTCTGCCAGGGTAAAACAGATTTAAGGACATTAAACGAACGAGATTTTCATGGCTACGGAACATTTTTATAATGACAAGAATCTTAATCGGTATAATAATGATAGCATTTCTATTTACTGAAGGATAACTGAAAATTAGCAGTATTAACGATTTCGAAGGCTTGGGCTGCTTGGCAATATGCTTCGCTGTTAGGTCCGCCGCGCCAGTACTGGGTTCCGTTCGCACTGATTTCTATGAGAATTGACCATCCGTGCTAAATCTGCTGGCGAATGAATGCCCATGGCGCATGAGAAACAAGCATTTCAGCATCTTCTGCACAATTTCTAGATTTAATACATTATGACCATTCATGACGTCAAGGCGATAGTTTGCACTATATTAGCCTTCAATTTGCTTGGGCCTGTTTCGTCAGCTCTGCCTATGCTAAAGCTAAAGTGCTAACTATTGATATTGATTCCACGAGAAGAGGAGCATCGGGTATCGCGTTTCGCATCTTTTCGCTACCTTTTAACTGGGCATCTAAAAAACGAAGCTCTGCACCCATTAGACAGAGACAGACCATCGTTTGTATTAGCTCAAATAAGCCGAGCAAGTCGCCCGATCCAATTCAGTCCAGTTCATCGACAAATCCGCCGGTATCTCCTTTCGCCTCATCGGCACAAGTTACTAAAGTATACATTATGAATTATGATGCTCATTATGTTAAGTCATATATATCCATTATAAGCTCTTCTGGCGTCATCATTCCGCTTTCCACGCACCTCTTGTGCAGTACTGTGTACCAGAACTCAGCAGCTTATTTTCGCAGCGTCATTAGCAGATTTGGACTTTTAGGAACTACGTAGGATGCTACTAGTAGGATGCTAGATACTACATAACAACTAACTAACTACTACTAAAAACAACGATTTCCCCTTGCAGCAGTAGATTGCATTACATTACATTTTTCTGACTCTTTTTACGATTCGGCTCTACAAGAACCAAAATGAACCCACCTTGAAGCCCATTCATATACACACATATTGCATACCAGAAGAGCCACAGAAGAAGAAGCGCAGGGGCAGCAGATTCGTGTATTTTCCCCTGTATACGAACGACTATAATAATTTAGTCCTATAGCCGACTTATGGATGGACCCTAAGCCCCAAATGTGTAGTAAGGCTAAGAGCGGACAGAAACAAAATTTATAAGAGTTTTGGAGAGTATATAAATACAAATAAGGATTTTAGGGAAAAAACGTGGAAATTGTGATTTAGAAAGGAGCATTAAGAGTTTGAAAAGTACGAGTCGAGACGGAGCAAGGCGTGATAGGGCCCAAGTACGGGTACGGGGTCAACCCGGGTCAGAGTAACATAGTTTCAACCCGTTGGGACTCACCAGGTCTCCGGGTAAGGCACCTGCTCCCAAGGCGGTGTAAATGCATAATTCTTAACTAATTCAGCTGGATATGCGCAAAATATCCTGCAAATTGCAAAATGTTCGAGAGTACTTTCTGTCGTAAGTATTGTCTAACGAGTATGCTGAGTGTTTGGAATTTTAAAATCTATTGAAATTCTGAATAGATCACTAATACCTGCTTATTGGTGTCCATTTCAATTGTCGTGTAAGCGTGGGCGTATGGCATTATGCATGGTGTATCAGAGCGGCGCTGGTACGGGCAAACCTCTGCTTTCGAAAATGCCTTGGGCGTGATAGCGATAAGGCACCGTTGCGTTAGTGCATAAGAATATGTATGTGAGTCTTGTGAACATTCCGTTTATCCGGTCATCTCAGTTGAAATGTTTTGAAGCAAAATGTTAAAATTTACATACTGACAGCCTAAAACAAGCCTCACAAACAGTACATACTGACGCTGAATAGCGCATAATTACCTAGCTGATGCACGAGCTTTTGTACTATAGCCTCAAAATGCTTATGGCGGCGCATGCTTTTTCGAATATTGAGCGTTTGAATATGCTGCAAGTTTGAGCTTGACTACCTTTACCCTGAACATGATTGCTTTGATTTTGTTTTGCTAAACATGTTGAAACCAGTGCAGCTTCGTAGTGCACACGTTTCATGGTAATTAAAACTGCCAAGAAAATCGCCTAGACAACCAGTTGGAATTGTTTTCGTTTTTGTTTGTTTGGGTTTTTTTGCGTAATTTCTTGTTGCCTATTTTTTAAAGAAACGTTCTCCTCTCTCTTGAATAGTCAATTATAATTTTAGTTTCTGCTACCAGCTTCCAGACGGGTGTTTAAAGTACAGTAGTGCAAACGAGATGCAAATTTATTCAAAAACAAGGCAACTATCGGTCTCATCTTTTCAGTCTAGTGAGGACGGCAGTGAAAGCGGCCAGTCTGACAATGGGACTGTTGAATCCGAATCCGAGGGCTCGAATGCAAGTTTAAGTTGCAAAGAGAGCGGATGGATTGTCGATTCCTTAAGTACTCTTGCCAGTAGTTTCTGGAACTGCGGCAAGATGTACCTTAAAACCGTTTGGAATGCTTGTAGTGCAATTGCAATTCCATATTTTGCAGAATGGTATGTTGTAGTTAGACCTCTGCTCTGCCTGCGATCCCGTTCAGATCAGATATTCCACACCATTTACGAAACGCAAACGCGAATTTTAAATTAAAAGAAGCGTTATTAGACAAATTTTATAATGGATACTTTTTTTTTGCGAATTGCAGGAACCGGCGGATCAATTGGAGTATGGAAGAGAGCAATAAAGCGTCTCGGACGTCCCCACATTCACATGCGAATAAGCCGAATGGTGGGGCGAATGTTAACGGCGGAAGCTCTAGCGGTGGAACCATTACGACAGGCCCAGCCGTACCCATTAGCTCTAACCAACAGCCCTCAGTCAAAATCGGACACTATGTTCTTGGGGACACACTCGGGGTGGGCACCTTCGGCAAGGTCAAGAGTAAGTACCAGTCTACGTAAACACATAAATGCTAACTAGTGTGACCAGAAATAATGCTCTGCTCAAGGAAAAAAATACAATTAAGGAGACTTTTTGAGATTGGAAAAGTGAAAGATCATAAATCAGATGAAGCAGATGCTATTTATGCTGAGGAGTAAATAAAAGTCGCTTAATTACCTGCCGCTGTCTTTGACAGTCGTCATGGACTGTTCCGATCTGTTCTATGAGCTGACCTTGCTCGACCTCACGTTTTCAAATTGGTTTTTGTAATATGACCCTCTTAGGTCTACTCCTTATCAGCTCACGCTCAAACAGGAACTGCATAACTGTCTGTCTGTGCTGACAACAGCAGCATTACTTGACAATGACATTGAAAACAAAAGCATTGCGTAGCTGGAGCAGAAAATTATTGGCCGATATCCAAGCTCGCATCAAGTATCGATATTGTCTCAGTTAGCTTATATCATGAATCATTGACAGCTATTCAAATGCTGGAGTGATATATGCAATGACGTGTCCCTACCAACAACCAGACAGAAAAAGTGAGTGGTGAGTGATAGAAACTTTAGAAACTTCCGTGTTAGAAAAGGACAGACAAGACACTAGACTGCATGGCATAATACGTGGAACGTGGAATACCCTATTCCGATTGATTGCATTTCGCGGAATTGTGCAATATCTGCAGATTTATAGATGCATTCCTTTCGTATTAAATAGGATGAACTTTATGGCGATACGTTGACACAATGACACGATAATTTTTTTTAATCTATGAAATTTTTACTTATTTACAGTTGGAGAGCATCAGCTCACAGGTCACAAGGTCGCCGTGAAGATTCTCAATCGCCAGAAAATCAAAACATTGGAAGTGGTCGGGAAAATTCGTCGTGAGATTCAGAATTTAAAACTCTTTCGGCATCCGCATATCATAAAACTGTTAGTTTACAATAAACATTTACACAGATGCATGCATGGAGCATCTAAAGAGTCATGAAGCATAATATATGATTGCTGTTTCTGGCTTTATTTCAGTTACCAAGTAATTAGCACGCCTACAGACATTTTTATGATTATGGAATACGTGTCTGGAGGAGAGCTATTTGATTACATTGTGAAGCATGGAAAGGTAATGGAAACTGCTTATGTCTTTGCCTTATATGACCTACTTTTATTATTGCGACAGAATTTATTCATCTCAATATGTGTCTGAAGCTTTAAACTAATGCTTCGTTAATGTCTTTCTAATGCAGTTGAAGGAACATGAGGCTAGACGATTTTTTCAGCAAATTATTTCCGGAGTAGACTACTGTCATCGCCATATGATTGTGCACCGGGATTTGAAGCCCGAAAATTTGCTCCTGGATCACAATTTGCATGTTAAGATTGCCGATTTCGGTAAGATTTCCTAGCTATTTGCTTGTTTCTCACAAGAATCAATGACCACCATTTTAACTTGAATGCATAATTTAAAGTAGAAGATGTTACGATCTAGCCTTTGTTAAACTAACTTTTTCAAACAGTTCTTCCGGTTAAACGCTTACTTTTGTACCAAAATCTGTTTTCCAGTATTGCACAAAATTTTTAAAACAATGGACGAAGTATGATTGTTATTTGCAATGATATTTCTATAGATAATACCTACTCAATTATTCTAACAACAGGGTTGTCCAATATGATGATGGACGGTGATTTTCTTCGGACAAGCTGTGGCTCGCCTAATTATGCGGCTCCAGAAGTTATTTCTGGAAAATTGTATGCTGGTCCAGAGGTGGACATTTGGTCCTGTGGAGTCATTCTGTACGCACTTCTTTGTGGAACGCTCCCATTTGATGACGAACACGTCCCTACACTCTTTCGAAAGATCAAATGTAAATAACCGTGACTTTTTAAAAATATTTAATTGAAATACATGGTTGTAATATGAGTTTTTGCCATATTTAGCCGGTGTGTTTCCTGTACCTGACTACCTGAACAAGACCGTGGTTGGGCTTCTTTGTCATATGCTCCAGGTTGATCCCATGAAGCGGGCAACGATTGAAGACGTCAAGTAAGAACAAACGCCGATTCTGTGATAGTATGGTGTGTAAGTTAGCATGGTCGTTCTAATCAAACAAATTGTGTTTCTGTAGGAAACATGATTGGTTTCAAAAGGACCTGCCTGCATATTTGTTCCCATCACCCGTCGATCAGGATACCTCGGTTATTGAGCAAGATGCTGTTTTCGAAGTTTGTGAGGTAAGCGAGCTGTATAAAAAATAACATTTAGTCTGCGAAGGTGGTAATTTAAAAATTCGTTCGCGTTTCAGAAATTTGGCGTGAAAGAAATCGAGGTTCACAATGCGTTGATGAGTGGAGATCCGCATGATCAGTTGGGGATTGCTTACCATTTGATTATTGATAATCGAAGAATTGCTGATGAAGCTGCTAAGGCGGAGCTGAAGGATTTCTACGTGGCAAGTAGCCCGCCTCCAGCTGCTTTTCCCAATGATGGAATTCATAGTCCAGTCCGACCTCACCCAGAACGAATTGCGCGTAAGCTTTTCACTATTAACCAATAGTATGACCACCAAAAACTGTTTAAAAAATGAAACTATATTATCTGAATAGCATTACGAGAGCGTGTGATTACGTCGGCCGCGGCATCAAGTGCTATTTCCAGTGTTGGAACGACCACCACGGAGCGTCACAAGAATTCAGGAGTAAAGCGTGCGAAGTGGCATCTCGGAATTCGATCCCAGAGCAAGCCACACGATATCATGAACGAAGTCTATCGGGCGATGAAATCCCTCAACTTTGTAAGCAGAAGATCTCTTTGAGATTTTTCTAAATTCTGACTGATTGGGGTCTAAATTTTCGTGGATCTATTAACCTTATAGGAATGGAAAATAGTCACTCCCTACCACGTCAAAGTCCGAAGGAAGAGTCCAATGGATGGGAAGCATGCAAAAATGTCCCTGCAACTCTACCAGGTGGACTACAAATCTTATTTGCTGGATTTCAAGAGTCTCAGCTGTGAAGAACAGGAGAATTCTACGGCCAGTAAGTCTATTTAGATTTTAAATACCACATTCTGATAGTAGGTAGGTAGTCCGAAAAAGGGTCTGAATCGGGCAGTTTGGGGTGCTAGTTAATAACCAATTGCTAAGCTAACTTTTGATTTACTTTGTTCAAACAGGTGTTGAAGTTTTGACGTCCTTGACCAGTACCGGAAGTAGTCATCACACTATGGAATTTTTCGAAATGTGTGCAGCACTCATCACCCAATTGGCACGATAGTTCGCTCAATACCTGCCAACCCGCATTTCGAAGGTCTGTCAGACGTTGCTTTAGGAAGCTAGCTGCGCTCGGGTATGCATATATTAACTATATTTGTTAAAACTACGAAGATGAAGCGAAATATCGTCCTCGTCCTTGTGTAACGTAGTCGGGACAATTAGTCACTGTCGAATAAAATATTAATTCTATGTTATATGTGGAAAAGCAATTGACGAGAGTACTGCCCAGACTGCCAATCTGATAAGGTTCTGTGTAGTAGCTCGTTCGTAGCCCGTAGCCTATCAAGCCAGTGTATACCTAGTATTACTCCGTATGCTTCCCTTCATTTGACCAGCAAGATAATGGTTCATTTTCAGTTCTTAATTGCCTTTCGTTTCGTGACTGTAAGATACAGAGCCTTTTTTGTGAAATAGCCGGACAGTACAATGAAATTGTATACCAAGTCATGTGGAAGATCACAATTCTTTGTGTAATTAAAAATGTAAACTAAAGTTAAACAGTAGTAGTCTGCACAAGTACCTTAATGTGAAACGACTTTCAGAGTCAATATTTTGTCTAAGAATAAAATATATCCACTAGGATTGGAACGTGCAATATAATAAGCCCTTCGATAACTGCTTTTAATAGACACCAAAACTGCTTCCTGGACTTTAAATATATCTCGGTCTTTAATCAATAAAAATCTTAAATACAGTGAAAAACGAACAACTGTAAATACTTAGGCTTATTTTAATTACATGGTTACGTGGGGATGGGGTCAAGTTCGCTCACTAAAAAATTCGTTGACGAATTTTTGAATAGCATAACGTATGTACATTTTGAGGTCTTCGTATGCGAAATATTAGGAGGTTTTAGCACAGGCAGGAACATAGCCTGATGGTTATTTTATTCGATGAAATTCAATTCCACCCAGTTGAAGTATGGAATTTTTGAAACCCGGAACGTCGTCTTCGAGCAAATTACGGGCAGCTTGATAGCATTGGTTATATTTCTGCGTTTCCTCTCCTCCGTCGTGCTGATGATGATGAAGAACTTTGACCCCAGCATGACTATCCTGAATAAGTAACGCACTCTTTCGCCCTAAAGTAGACCTTAGAAGGTCGGTGTAGATCGTGATAGTTTTTTGAGAATTCTTTAGAAAATCTTTGTAGAATTTCAAACTCGTCAGGAGAGCTATTTGTCGATTAGCTTGAAGTTGATCACATCGGCTTTGAGACGTATTCCTGCTCAGACGGAAGAGATTCGTTTCTGGTTTTTCATATCGAAAGTATTCACAGCGGAGAGTGTCTTCAAGCTTGAAAATGCTGAAGAATATGATCACCGACGAATTTGCCTTGGTTACTAATAACACATCATCACTGGTCCATTCAAGCTGCACCTAAAATCCAGCGAATCATCATTATGGGTAGATATGACTCCTTGTAACTTTGATAATGAACTTTTTTACCTGATTCGAAACAGAATCTTCGGATTCTTGTTCTAGAAATTCAAAGCTTTCGTCGACCAGAGACGAATATCCCGACGTGAGTGAAGAAGACGAAATACTGAACCGATTCGCCATTTCTGCGCTTCAGAAATTGGCAAAACTCATTACCATAGATGTGCCAAAAAGTAAACGCGATCTACCCGGATTTTTAAAACACTAATTTTCAAACAACTTTCTCGGTAGGCCCACTCCCACAGTCAAAATATACCTTTCGAACGATAGCTTGTCAAATGAATCCTACTGTAAGGAAACAGTCAAATTTATAACGGAAATATGCGTTTTTGAATTGAACTTCCTTTGCATACATTTAAAATCCACGTATTTTAGGTGACAAATTGACAAACAAAAGAACGAGTTCATTTAACTGTATTAGTAGATGCCGATACAAATACGGATGATTGTTTTGGCGATGTTATCTGTGTTTACATAACGTGAGAAATGCTCAAAACTCACTGAGCGGCTAATTAGCGTGGACCATAGCAAGGACTACCACGCAGTATGAAAGGACTATCAATGACATTTATGTGTTTAATCTGTCAAAAAGTCACAAACTAACTATGACCGGTGGTAAACGCAAAAGAAAGATGAATGACAGATTAATCCTACAATTAGATCAAACTGTGACTAGTAGTAGAAATACTCTAAAATGCAGATAATATTTCCTGGCTTTGTGGTGGATTTAGTATTCAAATCAGTTTCGTATATTCATCAAATTTGAGAAAATTCTCTTAAAAATAATTTCTTGTTAATGATCGAAATTGTAAACGATGTGAAATGTCGAATTTAAAACGAAAAAATGTCCCGTAGTAGTTTCCAGTTGCCAATAAGCGTAGATCGACTTGGAGAAAGAAGCTCAATCTGACTAGGAGTGTGCTACAGTGCGAGTAAAAGCGAAGCCACTTTCTCCGTAGTTCCGTTGCATATTCTACATATTCTGTACGAATGTTTATTTTATACATGATATATGACAGATTCCTCATTTTTGTTAGTGTTTAAATCCATCGTATCGTTGAACAATTTTCACGATATTTCAATCTCGTCGTACTTATTATGCTTGACAAAATAATACGCTCGGAATGACGCTATTGTGATTCATAGCAGCTAGAAACATTGGGTGAAGTAGAAATAGCAAATAGCGCACATTATCAGTACCAATTTTGTACTAAGTAATAGATAACGTTCGTAATCGTTGTCACTATAGGAATGATTTGGATAAGACTATTCTACTGAGGCGCAGTTGACGGTTGCCAAAAGCTGATCATGGACTTCAGAGCAGCTGAATCTTTTGAGACAATTCCTGGTTTGTGCTGACCCAGTTCCGCCTGCTGTCATGTGTGAGGGAGGTCAGTGACTGAGTGAGCGGAGAAGAGTGTCAAACTAATTGAGCCATGGAAGAGAAATGGTGTAGAAGCTGCGGCCAGTCCGACGTCCCAAGTCCTAAAAACCAGTCAGTCAGCCCATCTCATCTCAAAGAATGACTTTTTGTTTCGTGTGAGTCTTTCGTCTTTCACACGTCTTATTTCCCAGGCGAGTAAACTAAATCATTATCGACGGAGAGGCTCTCACGTCCTTGCTGTTCGAAAAAGAAAGCAAACTGCTCGAGCTGGGACGGAGAAAGATGCTATGCTATGTTCAGTTCACTCTCTGCTGCCTCCTTTTAGCTGTAATAATACATTTTACATAGGCCGGCTGCTGGAGAGGCTGAGGAGGACATAACAACATTCCGCTCTCTTCTTCTTTTCCAGACGTCACCGTCACGGAACAGAGGAGAGCAGAACGAAAAGCCCTCTTCACTCAATATATTAGTTTCACACTTTGGGGATGAAAGTCTCTTCACACTTTCACTTTGGGCTGCCGGAGAGAAAGCAAGAGAAAAAACAATACTGGAGATGCAACGAAAGACTCAGAACTTCGTCCCTCGCCAATTCTACGCCGGAACTTTGATGGCCATTCCGTTACTGATTTATTTTCTACGCGATCGCAGATTCTAATGGGGTGACACATACGCTATTCATGCTACAGTGTGTATGTTCATTCTAATTTGCTGTGTTTCCATGCATAAATCTCATATCTTACCTACCTAATTCTTCTAAAAAAACGAATTTGCATTCGCAAGTCGCAAGTGTGATCGCTTTGTAAATACCACAAATGCTTTTTTGTTCTCACAACGCAAATAAAGCCAAAACTTCATTATCCTTATCGTACATCACCCGAAAGACGTGGAACTAAAAGCCGGGAGAAGGAAAAATGAAGACAGGCTGGTCCAAGTTAACATGTCGAGGTCCATTAGTTAGACTTCCCTTCTCTTTGAAATTTGAAATGGGGAAGCGTGTGAGGAAACACGCGGATTTTCACTTTCACTTACACACAGGTAATTGTGTTTGAGTGAAGAGGAGCATCGGGTCTTAACTAGGTTCTGTCTTCGACGACGTCTCTGCCTTGCCTCTAATAGCTCGACACAGCTCTCCTGGACGAGTTCATATTGTCTAAGCGCCCTATACCAGCAGAACATTACCGACGGAGAGTGTTTCATTACCGAGAGCTCATTACATGGAATGAGAGCTATGGAGCGCTCTTGCCTGTTAATCAGTGCAGGCGACGAAGAGAAAGTACGTTTTTTCAATATGGAATACATTTTACTGTTTTGATTAGACCTGCAGCGAATGAACAGAGATGAATAGGTAAGAACAAATCTTTGACACTTGCCGAAATGTTTGTAACACAGTACAAATCAACATAAATATAAAAAATATAAAAAACAAACAACATTGAGGTAATCAGTCTATGTCCTAGCAGTTGGGGTTACGTAGCTGCTCATACGTACATTCGTAATATATAGTTATCCGTTCCTACGTTAGAGGTGCGAGAGAAAGAATATAAAAGTAGGGGTACTTATTAGTACTTAAGGTAATACGCTTCGTCGCTTAGAAACTAAAAGTCTGACTCTTGTGGTAAATAGTCTATGGCTAGACCATATGCACGTTTTGTAGGATGTGTTCATCGGGATGGAGGCCCTTGAGCGAGACGTGGTGGAGGTGGTCAGTCGGCGTCCGATGCCGTGACGAGGAGTTGTAGTTGTTTGGCGGGAGTTGGGGCAGTTGCTGGAGCTGCTGGTGGATGTGTTGGGGGAGGTGTTGACTTCGGTTGAGGAGGGGGTTGAGGGCTTCGCCCTGGACTAAGTGCTCGCCTTTCCTCCGGTCCTTGTTGCCGTGGAGGTGGCGGTGATGGTGGTAGTGGGCGGTTCCGCGGGGCTGCTGGAACAGAGCACAAACATTAGTTTTCTTGAGCATTCTTTTATGCAGGAATTACGGGTCATAAAAGCGCCTCTCGTAAACTGGCAGAACGTATTCTTTAAAATGCACCAGTTCTCGTAAAAACGTTAAAGTCTTGGCTTATTATTATGATCCCTGTCTTACATCAGTTTAGTTGTCAACATAAAAACATTTTCGTCTACTCGAGAGTATGTGCCAAAAAGCCCGGGTATTGTAAAGGTAGAGCGTAACATGATTACTCGTCGTTTCAACGGAATCGTGAAAAAATTATATCTCCAGTGTTAGCTTAAAAAAACCTACGAGAAGTCAGAAAGCTACAGCATGAAGCCGAGCAGAAAAAAAAACAGAACTAGGGTAATGACTTTGGAAATAAAATCTCGTTCAAACGAACATGCCATGCCCTCAACCCGAGCGAAAGTTCTTTTAGGGCTTTTTCGGAACAGGATGAAAGTAAAGGAGTCAATGGTTTACCTGCTGTCCGTAGAGACTTCTATTGTACAAATCAAGATCGTGAGGATAGTGATTAGCCTCATCTTCGGAGAGATCTGAGACGGAAGCTCGCGGTGACATAGGCTTCTCAATTTCCTCGTAGACGGGGTCCGTTCGATGGTGATAACCCATGCTGCGAATATCGGAATAGCTACTGCCACGTGTCCAGCTTCCTTCCAGCCCAGACACGCCTTTACTGTACAGACCTAGGATTCCGCTAACGTCACCCCCATACCTGTGACCTCCTGACACTCCACCTGAAATCATAGTTTGAAATACATGTAAATCTCCAGTAACTCTGAATTGAAGGCAAGCGTTGCAGCTAGTATTCGAAACTCTGTATTATGCATAAAAACCTTCAACGTAGTAGTACATTTTGCATTTTGAGAATACCTGATTTCAAATATTAACTCCAACACGTCAAAAGATTAGAAGTGGGACTTACCGGGTGAAGGCTGAACACCAGCCAATTGCTTAGCGTAGAGACTCTCATGATTCCTGACATCTACGGGTTGTCGACTCAGCGTGAGGAGACAGGAGCCGTCCATGACGCGTTGTTGAGCTAAATGATTATTGTGACAAGCTTCCATGACACCAGGGACCTGGGAGTGGAGCCCAGGTCCTCCCTGCAACTGCTGCTGAGAGTGAGTTGACATTTCTGTGTCACTCGCATCAGAGCCTCTTCCACAATCACAAAGTTTCGCTACCATCTGCAACATAGAGAGAGTCAGTGAGAATGAAATAAATCCGGAGCTGTCAGCACAAAAAATGTAAGTAATCCTAATCCACTATAAATCAATATTGACAGACTAAGGTAGTCTCCTAGCATAGCCTCTTGACATGAGGTTAAAAACGTAGAGTGAGAAAATGACTTACAGCCTCGGATTTCCAGGAGTGGAACAGAAGGATAGCGATGCCTTGAAGTGCAAGGCTAATGCTGGATGCATAGGCCAGAGACGCGGAATCTGAATCCAAATGGATGAGTCGAAGTGTCCATGACAATGTCATGAAAACGAGGATTAGCAGACTTCCACGCAACCAAGTCCTGTACAAATATTGAGATAGGCGGAAAGAGAAAAAAAAACAAATTAGGGATCATCGCCATTATCCTTACAGGGGCTGAGAGGTGCTAACTGAGAGATGACTGCTAACAGCTCATTATCACGGAAACGTATGGTAATATAAATAAAAAGAGCCTCATTCGGAGCGAAGATAGGTAGCGGAGAGAGAGCCTTACCCGGCATAAGTGTACAGAGCTTTGTCATCACTGGGCTTCTTGGGCATTGCCGACAAGAGTCCACAAACTCTATATGACGTGTATACCAAAACTGCAGCTGTGGCCTGTAATTTCATCAAATTATATTTTACAACACGCTCGCTATTGATCCAAGCGGGCTGGAGATATTTTAGGCTTAAGTGCCTGGAATGCTTATGATATTGTTCCTCTCGTATGGACTAGACTACCCGGGCGGACTGGCTGCTGCGGAGCGTCATGGGAAATATTCATTTCCAGTCCCCCCAACCCCGTCACGACACACGTTGCTCTGGTTCGGGAAAAAAGCCTTAGCAACGTCTCTTCTTCTGCCCTGGACACTACTCGAGAGCCTCTCTGCTTTTTTATCCCATTAAACACTTTACGAGTGGAACACGAGCATTAAAGTATTATCTACTCTGAGTCTAATGGTCAATTTCTCAACGGTCGTCCCGGTCTTCCTAATGTGTAGTAATTGGTAATTGGATTTCTACAACTTTTTTAGGGGCCTTGAGCCCCGTGCCATATGGGCTTAGGAAAGTAGTGGAAGTAGAACAACAGCAGAGCTGGCAACGCTCCTCGCTTTAATATTCCATTTAGTTCTCTGGAGCGAGAGTCGACATAATAATATAGAGGACGTGTTTTAAATCATTTGGAGAAAACAGGAGAAGAATGACAATTCCGAGCGTGGGGTCGGGATTCTCTCAATTCATCATTTTCAGAAAGTGACATTATGTGACTCTAATCGGAAGCAGGCTATAAACTAAAAATACCAAGAAATCCATAGTGCCTCCAAGCCTTCCATCCGCAGACCCGAAAGCCTATACTCCTCTAACTCGGAGCAAGATGCAGGCAGGAGTGCCAGGACAGAGAAATGCTCCAGGAACTCATTTCTAATCCTTACGGGCTTGAGGCCCAGCCTGCTCCTCTACATGCCTCTAAAATATTATTGCTCGGCTTGACTTCAGATTTATCATAACACTCCTGTGTTCGTGCCAAAAATATATTTGAGAAAACAATTGACAGTTTCAAAATTATGAGTTGTCAGCCTTGATGTCGGTACATGATTTCTAAATCTACGAGACGAGCAGAGCCTCTTTTCTAACTCTGTCTGCCTGCCAAGTAGAAGCAGAGAGAAAGAGAGCATTGGGAATTGTTTAGTTGGACTCACGAGAGCAACGACGACGGCAGGTCCAACGAAGCATAAAAGTACGAAACTAGTCTGAATCCAACAGTAGTTTTCACTTCTGTAGCCACGCGGGTCCAGGAGAAAGGAGAGAAGCACGACGATTGCTGGAGACCCGTACGAGACACCATAATACCACAGTTGACGAGATAATCCACTCTCAGCAGCCTCTACCACAATCAAGTGGAGATGGAAGCCTATAGGGAAGACACCAAAAAATACAAGTCAGAGCCTGGCTTTGGCTATTCGCTACTTGACTAGACACTCGGCCTCACACGCCCCAGCTCCCGTCTTTCTGTGGCTATGTAAAATCAGGACTGGAACTGGTAGTACGATGAAGTCAAATAAAAAATATAATAAAAGACTTTCCAACTCATTTCACTTTTATATCATTACAGAATTGAAAAGAAGACGAGTTTTGAGACCCAGAAAGAGTTCAACATCAACTCGATCCTCTTATGATATCAAAAAGCTGATTTACGAGACACGACTTTAAAGTTTCTGCTCTTAAGTCCTCCACAAGACCTGAGCAAGAGAGCCTGGACTTACCTCAAGTCCACAAACTCAATATGTAATAATAACTAATCTGAGCAATGGAGGAACAGAGGGGATGGGGTTGCTTACCATGAAGGAAGAGCCATAGAATGGAGGCGAGAGCAAAGTAATGTTCCAGTACGGCAATTGAAGTGCACATCCAAGCGTTGTGAGTCTCATGAATTCCCAATACAAAAATTACTTCAACAATCAGCATACAGAGAAATAGGTTCTTCAAAATCATTGTCTGGAACACCTATAAGACAGAGAGAAGCAAAGACAGGGCATCAGAACACGTCGTAACTTTTCAGAGAGACCTACTTCTTCCTCTACGACCAGGGCTAAGCCTAACTTCTGTACTTTTAACAAATACGGGTTGGAACGATTTAGGTTTACGGCTAGTTTCACACAAGTATCCGGAAGACTTGTCGTTATTTGTTCCCACAAACCCAGCAACCTCAATTCTATTCTGGGGTAATAACCTGAATGGGGAAAGCGTTAGGGAGCTGGGCAGATAATCTGCGGTCAAAAAATTAGGGCGCCATGCAAATCGGAGCATAACAATAAGCTGGAATGTGGAATGTCGCAGTTTCATTAGGAATTAGCATCAAAAGAGACTCTGCTGAGCTTTTTGTCTGGATCATCGAATTCTGTGGTAAAAGTAAGCGAACACCACAGAGCACGTCCTTGGACGTGAATCATTTTTCCTCATTACTTTTTTTTCTCAACTTCGAAGTCAATAAAATATCCTGGCAAACTGTTTCTTTGACACATGGCCATTTATCTACACTATAGCCTTTGCTTTTGGACTCAAAACAAACAATCGATCACCATCTAAATCTTTAGGAAAACACTAAAAAACACTATAAAACTTTCCACTATATTCCTTTACTCAAAAAAAAAGAGTCGGGCGTTCAATATTCAATTTCGAGATAAGAATGAGGAGAGAGGGAGATTAGTAGACACATAAAAAACTTACTTTGCCATGTATGCAAAAATGAGTTATGATCAGAGTGAAGACAAGGCACAGAATCACCAGAGCAGAGCCAACATACTTGACAACCTGCAGAGAATAAAAAAAGAATCATAATAAATACAAACCGCGTGTTAGAACAGAGTGCATACCGCATATTTTTGTCTATTACAATTTATATAAGTCGGAATTAAACAACAGCATGCTGGTCGATAGAATTCCTATTACGTCCGATGCAAACCTTGTCCGTCCATATATACATAATGCACATTGTTGATAAGTTTTATACGCTCATAACAAGTGGCTAGGCTTTTTGATTTACATTTGAGATTGTGTCACCTGATAAGCGGAATAACAAGTCATAAGTACCTACTTCATTTTGACAAGTTGTCATGTAATAGTGTAATATGATCCGTCGCAAGTTTCTTCCCTCTTACTTTGTATCATGCTGACTATCTTCATTTCAATTTCATGGTATTTAAATTCTCATTTACGTGACAGAAGAGACAGAGCGTCATTCGTCATGTTGCCTTCTCTTTTGCCAAATATGATTTCCTTACCTGTAGCATTGGAGGGGTAGCGAGATGTTTTTGCGGTGGAGCAAGGTCCATGAGAATGGCAAAATTGGTCAGATGTGTACACTGACATTCCGTATGAGTACGATTTGTCTTGACCACTCGACAACCTTCTTCAGACCAGGCACTAGAAATAAAAACGGAAAAGCAAAACAATAAGCATCCATATCGTAGTGAAATAGTTAGGAAACATGAAATATGCATTTCAATTCGTTTCGAGCAGGAGCGGAGGCCGTTTGAATGAAACGACAAAACTGAGTTCCTGTCCTGTGGTTCAGATTTTTTTCCAAATCACCACAGATAGATCTCTAATCAGGACTGACTTTGACAAATGAGTGATTGAGTTGAGTGATAAGGCTCTCCACGCTATAAATACGAGGACTCTGAGGTGTTCCCTTCACTTTGCTTCAGTTTAAATGTTGGGTGCACAGTGAAAAAACCACCCTTTCTTGAGGTTAATAGAATCCTTTTGTTTTGAGTTACAGGCCCGAATGAGCAAATGAACCTC
>VNWX01000151.1:0-29745 GCA_009869905.1 Ceratophysella communis
AAATTACCTGAATTGAAATACGGCTTCTCATCGTCAATAAAAGTATATGGAGAAATTACGACGGGGACAATGGGCAGTTTATTCTGTACAGCGATATGGAATGCTCCTTTTTTGAATGGCAGAAGGGTCGGGCCTTTGTGACGTGTTCCTTCGGGGAATATCCATAGCTTCGTCTATAAAATAAAATCATGTATAACCTAATTTATTTTTCGTTTTGACGTTTATTTTGCAAATTTACCTTATCCTTGCGTATAGCTTCGGCGGTCATACTCATTTTAACCCGAGAATCCGTAGCCTTTGTCCGATCGATAAATACGGTGCCACAGAGCCAGGCTGCCAAGCCGAATGGAAAAACATATAAAATTTCCTTCTTTGCAACGGCTGCACATCGCTTCATTCGTAACCAGATTTCGGCCATTCCTGTAAATTTATGTTCCCGTTTAATCAAAACTATCACCAAAAGGTATCTTTAGCTTCCAGTCTGCTAATTTTAATTACCCAAGACGTCCAGGACGCTTTGATGATTACAGATAACAACACAAGGAAATTCTTCGTCGAATACCGAAGTTCCATATACTTCCCAAGTAATTCCAAGTAGTTTTGAAACTGGTCGGGTCAGCGGAACGGTCCATCTGAAATATTGAATTCGGTGCATCAAATTTAAGACAGGATGTAAGAAGAGCTCATGTTTCACTTCATTGACGATAATAAGCAATCTGGACAGGAAGTCATGTTTTATATGCATTATTGCATTGCGGCTGAATATAAATAAAAGCCACTCGGCAATTTTAAGTTTACATTGCCTCTGTGTATTAAATTTTTTGCGTGTTAATCCGTGAAGATGAAGAGCAAATATTATAGGCAATGCCAAATTTGTGAAGTCATGTCGCGTGATAGTGCATTATTTCTATATTTAAATTCAGTGACACATTCCAATCAAAGTGGAACATATTAAATAAAAGTTCAATTACCTCATATTCTCAACACTCCTCGGCTTGAACAGGAAAAGTGGAACTGTCAAAATGGCTACAGTGGACACGTACACGACGTAAAAACAAAATTTAAATTTGTAACGGAATTTCGGTGATTCTTCGTAATAGAATGCCACAATGAAGATGAGCAGCATAATTATAAAGAGCATTAGCATCCATGCTAAGTCACCCATTTTTGTACTGGCGTATTTAAGGAACTCAGGCGTTACACTAATTTCTTCACAATTTCCGTCGGTATTTAATTAATTTAATGACTTGAAAACGAGATCAACGTAGTGTTTTGCATTGAAAAGGTTAAGGATAAGCTAATTCTCTTCGGTACAAGTAGCTTCACATCTAATTCTCGTGTAATTTCAACAAATGTCACAATATTCGTCAGTAATCTTTAATTTGTCTAATCTCAACGCCGTTTAACTGCATTCTATTTGGAGATGTATTTGCTGCGGACGATATATTTACAAACACACGTTTTTATCTCACTTCCACTGCCTGTTTTAATAAAATTCAATGTGCTAGCCTTAGGATATATATATATTCAGCTTTGTAGACGGAAATAGGTACGCACACAAAGTTTTTCGTGGGTTTTGCTGATATTCGTTCTGAGCAAGGCCATAGGTTCTTGTTTATGAGCTTCATGTGATATTGTTGCCGTCAAGGGTTCAAAATATATGTGGTCCTATACCCCAAAATATTGGGCTATGTTATAGGTAGAAGGTTTAATTCCTGGGTTCATATCTGAGGCGTAAAATATATTTACCTATTACACTTTAGTAGTGTTTATAATTTGAAGTTTTTTTGTATGTGTAATTGTACAGCATCAGCGTCCTTGTAGCACCTGTAGTGTTTCTATTAGGCAGCTCCTAATTTGTATTGTACACGAGTTCGCTATGTACTGGTTTAGCTTGAGAAATATCTATGTATGCTAACGCACTATCGTAGCGGCGTCCTTGTCCTTCTTGTTGCCATGAGTACCGGCAAATAAGATATAACGAACTTAATCACAAAGCAAACAATTTGAATGGCGAGAATCCAGGTGAAATTTAAAGTTTTGAAATTGCACAGATTCCAAATTCTGTAAGTTTCAAGTTTCAATTCAAAACATTTATTTAAACGTTAATATTTCTGCACGGGCACTGATCCAAGGCTGTTATAGTTGTTCGGAACTGCACTGAGTCTGGTAAGGTTCGATTAGATTTAAAATTTACACCGAACGAAGCACGGTTTCGAGTCCGAAACTCCAGTTAGCTAATATTTTTGGGCCAGACAGACTAAGCACTCCAAATTTGACAAACATTGTATGTATGGTTAGAGGTACTCTTCTGACACAGCTTCAAAGTTCAATTGATGAAACAAATTGTGGTTTTCCGATTTGATTTGACAAGAGTGGCATGATCAGATCTGCTGCGTCTGTGTGGTTAATACAGTACATACGTAGACGCTGTTTTGCATAGGCAAACACTTGTGTAATTAGAAACCTGAAACGTAAACGCATAATTATCTGAACATGTACCTATAGAGCTTATCGCGGTTAACCTTGCCCAGAGCTCTGACAGGGGCAAACAGACATAAATAATGCTTGGTCATTTATATGCGTATTTAATGCACAGTATTTATTTATTACCGGATCTGCGGTTCATTCCATAAAATGTATTAAATATGAAGCTTTTTTCTAATTCACACTTTTGTATCCTGTATGACAGATGCTGATGCTTCGGTGAAATCCAACTTATATGAGAAGTAAACGCATAATTATCTGAACATGTACCTATAGAGCTTATCGCGGTTAACCTTGCCCAGAGCTCTGACAGGGACGATCAGACATAAATAATGCTTGGTCATTTATATGCGTATTTAATGCACCGTATATATTTATTACCGGATCTGCAGTTCATTCCATAAAATGTATTAAATATGAAGCTTTTTTCTAATTCACACTTTTGTATCCTGTATGACAGATGCTGATGCTTCGGTGAAATCCAACTTATATGAGATGATCTGAAAAATTTGCAACATTAAAATCGCCTCCAGTTCCGTGAACGGAATTCCGTCAAGATGACAATTCAACGGAAAGATGTGTTGTCCTATATGCTCTTCCTCATCATAGTCATGATCGTTATGAACCTATTCACAATTTTTACGGTCTGGAGAGCAGATTTTGAGCGGAAGATCCGGATTCAGCGGAATAAGGAAATTGACGAATTCGAAAAATTAACTCAAGGACCTCCTCACCCGAAAATTCTACAACAAATGGACGAAATTAATGCAAAGCATGGGAAAGATGGATGGGTGTCTGTTCGATTTGTGGTAAATGATGCACTTTGGAGTGGTACAAAATTTAGAATATAACCGAAAGTTCTTGAAAAACGCTGCAGTAATCCTGGCAGGAATCAAAGTCTTGCCGTTTTACTACAGAAAAATTAAGAATTAGTATTTTTTGTATTTTCAGAGTCAAAATGGCATGATTAAGTTGATATCTCAAGTACCGGGCGGCGTGATGAGCAATGACGAAATGACAGAATTAGGCAAAAGCATTATGAGTCGTCTTGAAGAGGAAGGAGCTGACACAAGTCGGCTAGTGGAAGGGACCATTATGATTCGACGACTCCGTCGAGCACTTGGAGGCTCAGGACTCGAAGCACGAAAGACACATGACCTGAAACCTGCTGATATTTGGAAGAAACTTGCCGATGTAAGGACTTAAAATTTCTACTTAAATAAGTTGTCCTGATAATTAACGCTTATCTCAATATTTCAGTGGCCAAATAATGAAAAGCTACTGAATGACGGGACACTCGGTGAAATCCTCCGTTTTACTAGTGAAGTCCGAATCCTCCAGGCCAAATCCAGTCGGCGTGGAACACAGTTGAAGCTAGAGGTACTTCTTGATGGCGGACAGGTCGGGATTTTCAAGCCGGCTTGGTATCCACGGGATGTGATCATCGAAGGAGACGCCTATGGAGGCAAAGATCGCCATTTTGGGGAAGTGGCTTCGTTTTACTTGTCACAAGTCCTGGGTTATACCAATATTCCTCTGGTCACGGGACGAAAGCTAAATTTGCTTAGAGAAATTCTGCCATTGTCCACGAAGCAGCTTAATTCTACGTTCTTTTATAATAAACGTGAGTACATTAAATTGCCACCACATCAAGTAAATTTAATGAATTTTGTCTAGTTGCATTTCTGCATTTTTACAGAAGGAGATATTTGCTTCTATGGAATTTGCTACTACTGCAATATTAATGATCCTGTATGTGCTGACGGTGAAGTTATTGAAGGTGCCTTAGTACTGCTGATGAAGCAAAAATTGAAACACATTGCTAATCCATGGCGTCGTACCTATCAGAAGAACAAGCTGAGCAAATGGGAAAAGGATTTAGGATATTGCAAATCATTGGTATTGCCGGGATTGACATCTGCTGAGCAGGAGCAGGTTGGTTTTCAAAAACAGAATTTATGATTTTCAATTATCTCCTAATTTATTTAAAAATCACGTCTTTGACTGTTTACAGTTTATTTTGGACATCGTCGCAGTGGCGGCATTTGACTTCTTGATTGGTAACGCGGATCGGCATCATTTCGACTTGTACGCGAATATTTCCAAAGATTCATCCTTTGCTGAAGCTGGATTCGGTCATTCCCGTAGCATCGTGTTAGTTGATAATGGGAAGAGGTAAGTAAAAGAAAGTAAACTTTGCATTCGAGCCTAATTTTGAAATTATATGCTTTGATTGCAATTTTATTTAAATATCCGTTCTATAGTTTCGGAAATTATCGAGAAGACTACTTCGACATTCTTGCTCCGCTGTTTCAATGCTGCAGGTACGATCCACCCACGTTAAACCAATTATTCGAAAAGTCGTATGGGCGATTGCCATTGTTAGTATAAAACATTTACTATTTCTGTCAGGATCCGCGGAAGCTTATACACAACTCTGAAGAAGTACAAGGGTGTTCTTGGAAAGTCACTGGAATCTATAACCAGCTTTGACCCCTTATACCCGCTCCTTACTCCAAGCCACCTCCGTGCCTTAGATAGAAGACTGAAAATAATCTTAGCCACGGTTCACGAGTGCCAAGCCCGAAATCAAAATGCTCAAGTCATTATTTAAGTCATGCAGATTTGTCTCAACCTTAAGAGTGATATTTACTATGTGCCAAAAACTACCGACAAAGGTTTCTTAAAATAATCAGCCTTAAAGTGAGAAATTTATTATCCACTTGCTAACGATGAGTATTTTAGTGTGTATTTTGATAAACAGTAGAAATAAGAGCTGCTTTCTCCGCTGGAAATATTTGTCGGAATAAAAATAAATCACTAAATAGCGTGTATACCAATGCGTGCATATTCAGGTCAAATTCTTGAGCGTTCTCGTGCAGGGGACTGTTACCATGATTTGTTTTGAAACTTCGGTAAAATACGCATTGGTGTTTGATAGGCCTAATTAAGGGGTAGGTACCTATAAAAAAGCTATCACAAGTATGCATAAAAAAGCATATTTATAAGGTATCCAGATACGTTAACTTTGAAGTGTATTACCTCTAAATAAATGGATTTAGATATTACCTATAAATACGCTTTATCTCACTCAACTTAATATTTTTAAGAATACTTAAGAGATATTACCTCTATATGCAAGATATCTAAATGTATATTTATTACAACAAACAACCCTGCAAATCTAGGCCAAAAATAGGCACTTTAGTCAGATTAAAAATGCATTAGAAACTTTTACGTAAGTTCCAAATACATTAAAATTTCAATTAGATGCAAACTCATGGGCCACTCAACTAAATATATCATATTTTCCTTGTTAGGTTAGGTTAGCTTTTTAAAAGTACTTGTTGACGAGATTTTGCGTCATTTGAAGCGCATATTCCATGATTTCGAAGCTCAAGAGTGGAGTTGCGTAGTAAATGCCACGCTGCCCTTGAAGCTGGGCGAACTTCTTGTAGAATCCATTTTGCAACGAGCTTGTGTTCACATGTGGGAAGTATTGATGAAAAAGAATGAAAAAGATTCTTGGTCTCGGGCTAATCTTCAGAAAGGCATCTAGCTTCGCCTTCATCACTTGGAAGCCCGATGGCGTCGCTTCGGTGTCGTAGTGTCCTCGAATCCAGGAGTAACTACTGTACCTACACGTTCTTCAGGCAACAACACTTGAAACACCTTGGTTGTTATATGCTATGGCCCGTAACTAAGCGTCATCAGTTTTGCCCAGGATTGACAACTAAATAATTGCTGGCAATGAGTTTCTATAATACTCAAAAGTGTTACCGAGTAAACCCTAATTAAATGCAATTGAGTAAATTAGCCGGAAAATGTAATTTTTAAATCCTGTTTAATTTTGACGAAAACGAGGTTTATTCCGACATCAAAACGATTTTCGGCGCTTTGCATATAGCGGTATTTTATTATACATACGGAAGCTTCTCCATCAATTTCATTTCGGACAATTATTTAAATTTTGACATGGGAAATGCTACACGACATGTGATGACAATATTAATGATAGTTTCCAAATAGACTAGAAACGTCCCAGATCTGGCGTAAAAGAAGTTTCCCAATTTGACTCGAATTGGTCGTATGGCACGAATTCTTCTGTTTAAAAGTTTACTTAGTTTTTGCTCTGTTAAACGTGATAGAAGATTCTTGGATCGAGACTGAATATCATGAGCCAAATTATATATAATAATTCCAGCGTTGAGGCAGGCTAAAGTAATTGCAACAAGTAAGCTCCTATCGATCCAAGCAAGCTGATTTTGGAGGCTAATCAAGAAAAATATGCAAAACACTGGCAAACCGGTGACGTAGCATAATCCTGCAACAAGTACTTTACCACCAATTGCTTCATGAAAATGATATTGAAGTATTTCCAATCCACGGTAAGAGAGAAGAACAGAGTTAATATAACTTCTCTTCAGTACGACGCGTTTTCTGAAATCAAAGCACTATAAGGTTATACTTTTATTTTCGCCAGGATAAATTACGGTAGGTACTTACGACAGAATTTTCAGTGATGAGGTCAATATCAACGCGTGGGCTGCTACAAGGCATATCAGCGTGATAATCAGCATGGAACCACAATATGCGAACCAGCCTATAAAAATGGCGACGAGAAACCCCGACCAATGATATAAACCGAACAAATAGAAGCCAAAGTTAGCAATACTTGCTGTTTGCGTTGGTATTGAAGTGTAGATTGTCATAGCAGGACCAGCTACTCGCCAGGCAATGTTCAGAATTTCAATTTCGTATTTAAGAAGCTGTTCAATAAAAGAATCCTTGTTCCACCGGCTCAGTGATATTCCGAATTCGTAGCCTAAAAATTGCAAAATTAAAAATTCAATATGAAATATAAAGCCTCAAAGCACTTTGTAAAGGCTTACTCAGAATACTATCGAATTCCAAGAGCTTTTCTACGAATAACGTCAAATCATATGGCGCTGGAAATATTGTTACTTGTAATTTAACAACGCCAGAGAACACTATCAGAAATAACGTTGGAGAGACAACAATGGATGGTTGGGACAAGTTTTGAGAAATGGCGTGTATCACAATGGAGTAGCACGGGATCATGAACAGCACTTCAATTGTAATATGAAGAAAAAATAGAGTCATTTCTTTCCTATTTGGTTTTCGGTTGAAAGCTTGTCTACTTAAATTCCAGTTGCACGGCAAAAATTTAATATGCGAAAGATGAGCTATACATTGTAGTAACAATTTAATTAAAAGTTCTGGCAGCATTTTCGGAATTATTGTACAATTTTTGCTGTAAAGGTCCAATTTGGTAATCGACGTAATACAACCTATGACCTTAAGACGGTTGAGCCTCGAATTAAGATGTAATGGTATTAGTGTCTGAGAGAATGGTGTGCTTGTATATGAATCTGTTTACATATGTGGGCTGCCGACGACGTTATCATTGATCCATCATGTTAGTTACTGCATTTCGTAGCCGCTAACCTGTGTACCTATTGCTTATTCCCGGTTCCTCACGTCATCATCTAAAAGTATTATCGAAGTCTAAATACCTAAGCGCCATGAGTGCATATTAACAGTCCATTATGACTTTGACATGAGATGTCGATCACCTCCATTATAATATTATTACATATTTATTTCATACATTAAATAGCTGGATTTCCAAGCGTTTAACTCAGTATATCCCAATTCCCATTAAACCTCACGCTGAATCTTCAAACAAACAATTTACAAAGTCTTTCGATTCGTTTATTTATTTAAAATGGGCGAGTGCTGCTAGAGTGTATAAGCAAATAAAAGATGTGAATAATTTTTCAATCTAGATATTGGTAAAAGCTGAGACTTAAGTGCATAATAAAACTTACAATGGCATCCAGTGAGCAGTTTTTTTTTAAAAAAAAAAAACTTATATGGTATTTAGAGAAGTACTAGGTTTTAGGTGTTGAAAAGTATTTTCTTAAATGAAAGCCTGTAGAAATCTAGCATTATGGTTACCCTCACTTGGTCGTAAATTGTTTATTGTATCACTTATTATTATTATGCCCGTTGTTTGCAGTTTTCGCCTTTCTATACTTACTGCTTTCGCCTGCATGCAAGTGGCCAGGATTATTGGCTTTTTTGGGTTCAAGTATGGATTTGCCCAAAATGTATGCAAATGGGTCCAGAGTGACTTAAAATGCTCTAAGAATTTAAAATGTTTTACTTGCGGCGCATTAAGGATCGAAAATCTTATATTTTCTGCGTATTAGAACTAGACCTATTGCAAATTTACACTCTCAAAAACATTTTAAGGGTGAAAAGCTGAAAATTTGTTTTTAGGACAATTTTTTAAAACCCTCTCCGAAAACAAATCTTGGGCACAAGCCTGTTTGCTTGCATTTAAACACCAGAAATAAAGTCCGAGACTTTGGTAAAATCATTCGGGGAATTCCCTGGGTCTTAATCGTAATTTGATAGCGAACTGTTCTTACAACGGTGAAACATGCCACTTGGGCAATATCTTGAACCCAAAAATTATCCAACCTAATTGCTTTTAAATTCTCTAATTGATTCTAATATATCTACTTTCGAGTTTTATTTAATTAAATTAAACCTGAAGTATTTTACTTTTTAAATTATTTAAATTTCGACATTGGAAATGCTACACGACATGTAATGACAACATTGATAATAATTTCTAAATATAAAAGAAACGTGTTATGTTTAGCATAAAACAAGTTTCCCAATTTCACTCGAATTGGTTGCACAGCACGAATTCTTCTGTTCGAAAACTTAGTCAGTCTCTGTTCTGTTAAACGCGATAGCAGCATTTTGGATTGAAAATAAACATTATGGGTTAAATTGAAAAAAATGATTCCACCATTGATGCATGATAAGGCTATCAGAACAAGGAAGGTTTTGTCGATCCAGATAAACTGCTTTTTAAGAGTAATCAAAGCGAATATGCAAAATATTGGTAAACCGGTGATGTAACACATCGCTGCAATTATCAACTTTCGACCTATGGCTTGATGAAAATGATGATGAAGTATTTGCAGCCCACGGTGAGTGCGGAGAGCAGAGTGAGCATCGGTTATTTGCAGGTTGACGCGGTTCCTGATAGTAAAAATAATTAAAAGAATTAGTAGGTTTGTTTGGGCTTGGAGCTGACGAACACTTAATTCTTTTACGGTTGACATTTCTTACGCCAGAACTTTAAGTGATGAGTTCAAAAATAGCATATGAGCTGCGACCAGGCTTAACATAGGTGTTAGTAACAGGCAGCCACAGTATGTGAACCATGTCAAAACCGTTGCTACCAAGTAGCCCGACCAATGGTAAATACCAAACAAATAGAATCCCAAATTGGCAATACTAACAGTCCGAGTTGGAAATGAGTAATAGACTATCATAAGGGGGCTCAGAAACAAGGACATGTTTAGAAGCTCCATCTCATACATCAGCAGGTGCTCAAAAAAAGTTTTGTCGTTCCATTGGTTTTGGAATATTCCGAATTCAAAACCTTAAAAAATTGAACAAATAAAACGTATAACTTGGTATCAAATTTAAAAAAGATTTTAAAACCGCATTTAAAGGCATTACTTACTAAGGATGCCGTCGAATTCCAAAAGTTTTTCTACTAAAAACACAAAATCATTTGGCGCTGAAACTAATGTAACCTGTAATATAATAACACCAGTAAACAAAAGAAGAAATAGTGTTGGAGGAACGACAATAGATGGTTGAGACAAGTTTTGATAAATGGCAAACATAACAATTGCGTAACACGGAACCATGAACAGCAGCTCAATCACAATATGAAAAATAAACAGAGCCCATTGTTTCCAGTTTAGTTTTTTTCTGAACTCCCGTCGATTTAGATTCCAGTGCAACGGCACAAATTTAATGTGCGACAGATTAACAATGACATCGTAGCAACAGTTTAATCAAAGGCTCTGGCAGCATTATTGTAGCCACTAAGTTCACAGCATAGAATTGTGAATAATTATTCTTTCGAAGATGCTTAAAGCTTGAGTCACTTTAATCTTATGTTTATAGAATTTTTCAAACGCGTTTAACTCACTTCCACACGTCGAAAGTACTGGCTATTTCTTCGTGGCTTATTTTATTATAAACTAAATATGTCCCCAGTTCAACTCGTATATTCAACTAAAATTGTGATGAGGAGGCATGTGCATAACGTCCATTATTATTTCAGGCTGGTTTTGCAAAACTACAATTTTTATAAATTTGAGGGTAGTATTATCTCGTGTATAGCTTCGTACATTTATTCAGTTAAATTTTTTTTGTCATAGATATTTACGTCAGACTGTGCCTTCCACGACCCGCGCAACATAACAGCTTTAATCAACCTCGATTGTTGTCGATAATTTACTAAAATATTATGCGAAATTCGAATACTGGATGTACAACGGACAATACATCACAACTTGTTTTTCACTCACGAAATTAATTAAACAAATTTAGCAGCGACGCGAAAACTTTGAAATTTGGAAATATTCCGCAATAATGAATATGTAGGCTTAAATAGGCTTAAATAGGCTTAAACATTTTTTAAAACTTCACAATTTTGTTAGCTTTTTTTTGCAAAAAATTACATCAACTTAGGTAAATAATTTAACAAATATAGGTATTCTTCGTAGGTACCTTTGTGACAGTTGCAATTTTGTAATATATGAAACCTTAGGACCGAACCTCGAATTTGTTTATAAGAATACTAAAATGTCTTGAAAAATGGTACTGTGTAGAATTGATGAATGCGGCTGTTATCGTGCTATTTAATCTTGGATCGCTGCTAACACGTGTACCTATTGCCTAGCCTATTCCCAGCATAGGCTCATACATTTATACTTAATCGAAGTTCAGATAAACACCATCAGTGCATATTAACAATTTATTGTCAAATCCACGAAAGTTATCGACCATCTACCATGTTTTCATTATTAAGTTATGCCTCACTTATTTTATGTGTACATTGAGTAGCAGGCTTTTTTGAGCTCTTAACGAAATACATCAACTTCGAGTTAAACCTTGAGCTAAATTTTTAAATGAAAAATTTACAAACCTATTCGAAGCATTAATTTTTTAAACTGGTAAGTGGAATAAAGGCTAATCGTAATGGCCATTTCACATAAATCATATAAGAAAAACAGAATGCGGGTAAGGATAAATCCTAATTGCCAAACTAAACTGGATTTCGAGATATTTATTTATTATTTTTGGAAAAAATTATAGACTACTGACAGTCAGGTAATTTGGATGTTAGGATCTTTAAATTCTATAAATTACATCCCTTCATTAATACTTGAAACTCTCTATGTTTAGTTTTTAAAGATAGTTGTTCACTAGAACAGAAAATTTTTGGAATATGAATTGTATTGTGTAACGTTACCAGCACTCAAAACCCCAAATATTCCTAAATATCCAAAATTAAATGTGGAGAAACTGAATTGGCTTTAGCATTAGGATTAGGAGACGCTCCTAATCCTGCTCTGCGATTATTGCTTGTGCTTTACAGAATCTTTAGTAATTGTTCATTAGATTGGTAACATAATTTAATCAAGCGGAACTCCGTAATTTCTGAATAGGAGTACAGTATAGGTCAAAAGTAAGGATTATGGGTTTTACAATAATCAGATCCGTAATGAGCCAGATTCCATTTGGGCATTTATTGCTCAACGTTGTGCGACTTTTGTTTTTGTGAAATGCAAAAAGGGTTAAAATTTTATGTGAACTACCTTTTACAGTATAAGGACAAGCTAAATGATCCCAAGTGAATTTGGCGAATTCGCCACAAATTAATAACAGAAAGTTTAGAAATTCGCTTCGGCAATGTTTCAGCAAGAAAAGCCAGTAATGCCATCATGAGTAAAACAATCCACCCAACAAAGATAGAAAATATTTTCCAATCCTTAATTCGAAAGGGCTTTTCCTTAAACTCGTTGCGCTCGAACTGTTGAATTTTACTTGCATATCCGACGTCCAGGAGATGTTCAGAAAAGGTAAAGTACATTCCCAATATTCCTGCCCGAACCAGCGCACTTACATACGCTGCAAATTCTTGACGAGTTGGTCCAAGGAATTGCAGCACCTCTTCGTCCCACCCAGTAGACTCGCTTACATAATTGCAGCTCACCTCAGGGTGAATCTCAGCGAGTATAGCCTGGTAAAGCCTTTCTAATCCTTTTTCCGTGTCCAGGGCAATGTTGCACTTGGCCAATACCGAGAGCCAGTGCTTTCTAGGCACTTCCCAGGACATCGTAGTTAGCTTTGACTCCACACTATCAGTAATATTTTCAGCTTTAAAAATCCGGATCAAGCTTTCTAAGCTTCCCTGTTGCTGTATAATTTTATACCCATCGTTCAAGAGGTCGGCTAGCTTCCTATAAGCAACAACAGGGGGTTGGACTATGACAAAGCTCGAGATCACACCCTCGTACCCGTAAGTAAATACAATGGTCGCAAGTATAAAGACAATTAGAAGTTTTTGTTTGGCTTCTAGAATCCTGCATTCCTGTCGCATTAGAATGGCATAGACTTGAAACCATTCTCCCTTCAGCATTCCGATAATTATCAGTACCGATGCTCCGATCAAGGTCCAGGACCAGTCATCAAAAGGGACGGCCCAAAAGATAAAACTGAATCCTTTTCGAGTTTCAAATTTCGTGCAGTAGGAGAACTTAATGTATTTTCTGCCGCGCAGAATTTGTTCACAGAAGTTTACAGGGGAGACTTGCGGTCTCCAGTCTATCCAGCTTCTAATTCCCAGTAAAACAGTAGTTGAATAATGTGTGTGTGAATTTCTAGCTCGACTAAGAACAGCGCCTTCTTCCATGTAAGAATAGTACACCACAGTCTGGTTTAGCTTTGCCGCAACGTTCTCGACTAAAATGTGCAATGGCTGACAGCCAATCTTTTTTGTCTCTGTCAAGTGTCTCTTTTTGAAAAGAAAACCACACCGAGATTCCATGTAGGCATATCCAAAGAAATTTGAAAGTGCTGCAACTTTCGGTATTACTGATTGAGCCTTTATGTTTTTCCCGTGGTCCCGGACATCAAGCAAATGCTCGAACTGAACCGGAAGTGCGGATAGTCTAAATTCATGTCGAACGCAGCTAGTGCAATGATACGTTGCATTTTTAACATGTAAGTTATTCTCGTTCAAGTGTAAATTTACTACGTCCAACAAAATTGGACCGTTGGACGTAATCTGCGTCTCATCCCAGTGGTTTAGGCAGTCAGGATCTTTGCCAAATACTTGGAACAGAATGCTGTTTGGATTATACAGTCGAGATCCGAATAGATCACTTAAGTGTTGGTCCAAGCATACACTAATGGAGATCACAAAGTTGATTGAACACGTCTCTTTGTAGTAGTGTAATCTGAACAACGAAAATTGCTTAGTGTTTGGAGATAGTGCAAATAATGTCCACAATTGAGAGCCCTGATTGGCAATAAGCAGCTCCTGCACGAAATCGTTCTCTAAGTAGCCTTTCTGGGATTTTTCAAACGCAATATTGATAATGCACTGCTCGAATCCAGTCATATTTAATTTGATAGTGCCTACTTTGCATCCATTCACAAAGATAGGCGAAAATATAAATAATTGGATTACAAGAAGTATTATTACGCGCAAGCAATCCATTGGTTATCGTCGGAGGTAAATTCGCTTCAAAAGTACGAAAATGGGGACTTAAAAACAACTCAAACTTGTCAAAGCGGAAAACATAGTTATTCTGATTCTACGCCGAGAAATACAACAACAAGCATTCATTATATATTGCGATTTAAGATAAAATCGTAATCGAACGTAGTAGCGCATCCAAAATGGGGCCCAACGGCACGCCCCTCCTCAAAATATTACTGTGAAGCCTCGAATTATAACATTTCTTATAGTACTTTATCTTCTGGCGCTACTTTAATAAAAATACTTTTATTTGTATTAACTTTAATAATCTAACATATTAAAGCAGACGCAAGACTAAAATTTAATATTTAACATATTTAGGATACAAAATTGAGTCGCCCAAAATTGAAATTTCAGGCCCCTACTGATACTTGATCTTGGATATGCTAACCGTCGAACGTCCAAACACGGAAAAAACATATTTAGTTATTCAGTAGATCAGGGTGTTCCACAGGATTTTTAAGAGTCATGGCGTGTCACACGACGACCTGTGAGTAGTATGCTTCGGTCTATATAGAACCCGTTGATTTGAACAATTCAACATATTTTACACAGACTATTGGGACTGAGTTTGAATAACCAGCCTTAAGACAAACAACGATTGAACATGCAAGCCTGTTGTTCTAGCTCATACCTGTTTAAATTTGATTAATCTAAACAAGCATGAATAATTTAAGGTATAACTTTTTAAGTTTAAATAAACATTTAAGTTTAAAGACGAGCACAGGCAAATGTTAAAAATCCACGTTAAATTAAAAGGTAAAAAAAATGTTAGAAAATGGCAAAGTGTGTTGAAGAGTAAAAAAAAAAGTAAAGTGCCCAGGGCTCCGGGCCTCCGGAGGGCGGAGGGCCAAATGCCCAACTATATCTATCAACAGCTGAAGAATTTTAAATTAAGATCAGGTGTCGTTTGACTACTTTGATTATTGATTAACTTTTTTTGCTGATGTTCATTTTCTGGGATAAAAAATTTTAGGGACCGCCGACGCGACGACAGTTGAGCACAAATGAATTATCTGATTGAATTCATTATGTCTGATTCCGACAATTTTAGCTTCGAATCAGAAGCCGAACCCGAAGTAGGTGCTAGGTGCATTTTTTCCAATTCAAACATGCTAAGATTTATTTTGCAAAAAGGACAAAGTATTGGTAATATCCATGTAAACAGACTCACAATCAAATCACCTCAGAAAACTTTAAATTGAACAACACTGAAGCAATGTGACAATAATAAATAATAATGGTAATGTAATAATGGCACAGCGGAAGTTATAAAATCAATACTAATTTTAGGAACCCTAAAAATTAGTCTGTAGGTGGTGCACAATTTTCGAACTCTTCAACATTGAACTTGCCATCTGCATCCAGGTCGCAAGACTGGATGAGTTCACGGGCTCCACCCAAAACTTCCTCATGGGTCAATCCAGCGACTAGTGGATTTTTATGAACATTGATTTCAAAAACAACCAGCTCTTCTACCGATACAAGTCCATCCTTGTCTGTGTCAGCCAGAGCATGTAGTTCCGATAAAGGTTTTGCTTCCAAACGAAGATACTCTTCCAATGCTGCAGGGTCACTGAATGTACTATCAACGGCCTTGCTTTCTGTTTCTGTAGCTGGTCTTCCGGAAACCCTGGAGCTGAGAACAAGCAGAAGTGCGAAGATCGCAAGGCTTTTTGAACTCATTTTTTCAGTGTGCCTAAAAATAATTTAAATAACGGTGTGAATATTAAACGAATTAAATGCACAGAGTCCGTCAGTAAATTTAGGAGCCTTACCTGATATTCCTGTGTTTATAGAATTGGGAGCAGTTAATTTTATATCCGCCTTCCAGCTACATACAAGCGTCTTTTATAGGTTTCCCAATTCACACCAGAAAAGATCTTGGGTAAGAGATGCAAACTGGTTTTCTAAACCAATAAATATCAAAGGACGCTCATTTGTTCGTCTAATATGCTGCCTGACCTCATACCTGTTTGTATTATTTTCCTGTTTCTTGTCCATGTGCGTCGATTGAATTTGTGTTATTTGCTTACTCGGCTCTGCCTTGCAAAATATGTTACTATTATTGTAAGTCGACCACTCAGCCTTTAAGTTTAACAACAAATACATAAATAACCGTACACTAACTGGTTGCCTGACAAATGCAAATTGATTTAATTGGACCTTGGAGTAGAAACGCATTAAAGTAATAGTTTGGATACAGGAACAAAGCATACAGGAAATAAACAATACAGATTAGCTTCGAAGACGAGTAAATATATATTTATTTTAAAATTAGGGAGGTAATAATGTGTAGGTAGCCTAGTATCTCATCTGGTTAATTTAATTTGAATCTAAAGCCAATAGCCACAATAATCTGATGGCTCCAAAGGATTTTTCTAATGCCAGATTCAATTTTTATGGCTTCTAACCAATCGGCATATACTTCCCGCTTGTATGAAATCGGTAAACTCTCGATGTTTTGGACCAACCGTGAGCATTGTGTGACTTCAAAGTGACCTCATAATCGGACGAGGAAGTCAAGTGCTCCAGAGTGTATGAAACTTCGTACGTCTCTGGCATATCAGGAACGCGTGTCACGTTCAATAACCGGGTTTCATACCAGCGTCTTGGAATCTGTTGACGGTTAAAAACAGAAGTATTATTTATAATTTGCAACAGCAGAATCGACTGCATCATAGCATATTCGTGAAAAAATGAACAAAGCAAATCTGGAATGTGGCTGGACGGGAATCATTCCGTAATAATACCAATGGTTATATTAGGTAACGTTAGCACACATACCATCCTATATCTCAGCAAATTGCTGTCAATAGGGGAGTCTTCTTTGCTTTGAACATGCCAGACAAGTTGATGAGCGATCGTATTTGGCTCAGTGACGCGACCAGATTTATCTGCAACAATTACAGGCCTGCCAGGAGGTTCTAAAATTAAACAATTCAAAATATGATTTAAAAAAATCCAAAGAGTTTTTGGTATAATTTATTGCTACGTAGGAGTGAGCTATTTTGTATTAATCATCGTCACGTACCATTGTCTGCTCTTGCCGTGTGAACAAGGACAATAAAACAGAGTGTCGCCAAACGTAGAGACATAATTTTCATGCTCCGAAACGGAAAAGCAACCCCTGTGTTGTTGTAAAAGTCTGAAAAAAACTAAAGATAAGTAGTCTGCAATGATTAGAAATCAACTTTACGATTTTTTCAGCAGAATATTGAGTAAATAAGATATTTTTATGAACCTCCTCAACAGGAAATAGTTTTATGATTTTTAGCAAGTCAAAATTAGAACTTTTACCTTTAATTAGGGTTGGAATTAGGTTATCAGTAATAATTATTTTACGGGGATGACGACAGTTAGGTTCCTAAGCGGAGTCTCCAGTTACCGGGGCCAATTAATTATCTGTAAATTCCTAATTGAATTTAATTTACAGCTATTGAGGCTTGAAGCTAATTAAATTACAGCCTTCCAGGAGGACTTTAACGCACGTTTCCATCTACTATTAGTAAAACTTATTTACGACCTCAATACCTACTGTATTCCAGGCAATTACCGTCATAAAACGCACAGTACAGAGTATCGTCATCGTCTTTAGATATTTTCCTGAGCATGTTTTCCGCGAACGATAAACAAAACATTTTATATTCATAGATACACATGTAGCATTAAAATTCTTCAGTCATGTGCACCGAATTCGGATATAAATACCATCCTTGCGGTCTTATGAATTTATTTATCGTATGAACCTACGCCTTTGAATTTATATGACGCACGAGATTAACCGAGCCACTGATAAAATGCATGGGTATAGAAATGTTTCAATGTACGCACAATTTATTGCTAAAGTTTCCTAACTGTTATTGCAAATTAAGCTTGCAGGGATACTTGAAGCGGTCACCTTCAACTTGAAAATGAAGCTGTTTATTCAATGATGGCCGAATGACGATAATTACTCGG
Source organism: Ceratophysella communis (assembly GCA_009869905.1). NCBI lineage: Eukaryota > Metazoa > Arthropoda > Collembola > Poduromorpha > Hypogastruridae > Ceratophysella > Ceratophysella communis. Next base: position 18,122 of record VNWX01000151.1, read on the forward strand.
AATTCAAAAGCACTTAATTGTGCACATGTAAATGCAATATGATCACGCAAATCTGTAATCTGTCCCGTGTAATCCCGTGCTTAAGCTCATAATGCCTAGAATTGCGATATTGATAAAAGTCCATAGTTTAAAGGGTACATACGAACTAATTTTAACGGCACCGGGGCGTAGTCTTGACTGATTAGATAACTGACACGAAAACTGGTGTGACTGATTAATCAACTGAAGCGTTTTGATTAGAAATCTAAAATGCATGCATATAAACCGCTCATTTCACATGAACTTCATTCTTTCGCTTTCAAACTAATTTGAAAGCTGTTAAAATTCAACATCATGGGGAAAGTTCAAATTTTGATTTTTGTGACAGCAGCGCTATGCGTTTTAGCCGCAGAAAACGGTGTAGACGCTAAAGGTAAATTAAGATTATGCTTTTTGCATTCGCTTTATTTAGATATACTATAGACTCATTAATACTTATTATCACGCATATAGGCTTATCCTGTTCCAAACAACGAAATGGCTACTACCCGGCATACAATAGTTGCAAGAGCTTCTTTGGTTGTACTAATGGAGCTATCGCCACTTATACGTGTCCAGCACATCTCAGATTCAACCCTCTGAATCAAAACTGCGATGCCTCAGAAGCTCAAGAATGCAAAGATATTGAAATCCCTGGAAAAAGCACTACTGACTTTGATTGCACGCGTCGAGGTGACGGAGTTTACCCGAATCCCAAGGATTGCCGTACCTTTTACAAATGCGTTCATTGTTTACCATACTTATATGATTGCCCATCAATCCTAACATTCGATGTCGATCGATTGATCTGTGATTGGCCCGAGGTTGCAGTCTGCGCTGCTGAAGATTGGACTGGCGTCACCTCAGAAGCTGCGGTTTGTTATGCTGCTACAACGCCAGTTGTCCCTACCGAGGCCCCGACGCAGGCTCCAACACAGGCACCGACGCAAGCACCAACCGAGGCTCCAACCCAGGCACCGACGACGCAAGCGCCAACTGAGTCTCCGACGCAGGCTCCAACCCAGGCACCAACGCAAGAGCCAACCGAGGCCCCTACGCAAGCGCCTACCGAGGCTCCGACGCAAGCGCCAACCCAGGCTCCGACACAAGCGCCAACCCAGGCTCCGACGCAAGCGCCAACCCAGGCTCCGACTCAAGCTCCAACCCAGGCTCCGACTCAAGCGCCCACCGAGGCTCCGACTCAAGCTCCAACTGAGGCTCCGACACAAGCTCCAACTGAGGCTCCGACACAAGCTCCAACTCAGGCTCCTACGCAAGCGCCTACAGCAGCTCCAACTCAGAAGCCAACAGACAAGCCTGGTTCATCCGAAGAAGACAACTCATCTGAAAGCAAGGAATCTAACGAAAAACCTTCGTCCGAGGAGGACAAGGATTCAAACGAATCAGACTCAAAGGAAGACAAATCATCAGAAGAAGACAAAGATTCTAATGAATCAGAATCCAAGGAAGACAAATCATCCGAAGAAAATAAGCATTCTGATGAATCCAAGTCCAATGAATCCAAGCCAAAATCGGACGAAGACAAGGACTCAAATGAGTCCAAATCTAAGGAAAAGCCTTCCTCAGAAGAAAACAAGGGTTCTAATGAGTCCAAATCAAAAGAAAAGCCATCCTCCGAAGAAGACAAGAAGTCCAACGAGTCCAAGTCCAATGAAAATAACTCAAAGTCAATCCAGTCCAAAGCGTCTTCAAAAGAGGATGCAATTCGATTGAACAGCATTCCTTCTCGAGCTCAGCCTAAACCTAGGAAGCAAATGAGGAATATCTGGAACTAAAATATATAGTTCTAGAAAGTGTGGTAACGAACGATGCTATCTTTATATATGATTTTGCAATAGCTGTTTGTTTATTCTTCTACAATCCTAATTTAAGTAAGCCATTTGAAATTTATAATTACAGTATCCTATTTATGTATTTTGCAACTGTGATTCAATAAATACAAATTCAAAGATGCATGTGTGCAATCGAATGCAAATTTGAAGCTAAAACATACATCATTTGAACACACGTCTATTATTGTCAGGAAACCTGCTGGAAAGCACAAAATAGAAGACTATTAGGCTAATATTTGCCAAGTATACACAATGGTCTGCATAATTATATACAAAGACATAAAAGTTTTGACATGTCGAAATTGGGTTTTGTATCTGCCACCTTTACAAGAAGCTATTTTATTTCAACGAGAAAACTTTCTCTTTTGATTTAATGTACGAATTACAATTTGAAGAAAAATGCGACTATGTTACAGACGCGTTGCAGATGCAGAATGCAGCTTGTCATTGTATAGCACTTTAATTTGATGGGGGTTGGAATTCACTTATTTATTCAGCACTGGAGAAAAAATCTATAAAATCAAAAGCAATTTGCGCAGCAGTACATCAATTGCAGTACAGTATTTCAGTACATCCGTCTTTGCTCTTCCAACGTATTTACAAAATTTTAATTACCTACAAAACTAATACAATTTTTGAAGCACAATTGTTATTATTATGCCATTTAAAATCGCTATATTTTCTTCTTTACTCCTACTGCTGACCTTTCACGGGCTTCAATTTAGTGGCTGTAACACTACAGACAATGAAGAAGTTCAAAATCCGAATACCACGATTTCAGTTTCATGTGCTCAAGATGATTTAAATTTAAAACCACCGTCTTGCAGACGAGAAGACTGCGGTTTAAGTTTCAGTCCAATTTGTTCAATCTGTAACGGAAACTGTACTGCACGTAATATTAAAATAATTAATAATGTCTACTATGTACACTCCTCAAATCCATGCGTGTATTGCATTCAGCAATGTGAAGGAAACGTAGAAAATGGTAAATAACGTAGTTTAATTTTTAAACCCATATAAGATATAATTGAAAGCTATAAATTATGTAACACCGGTTTTATATTCTATTCATAGGTTACACTTTGACGCCCATTGCCGAAGGCATCGACGAATTTCGAAAATCCAATTGTTCACGTGAAAATGGAAAATAAGTGTGATTCCCGCACTGTGCTGCGTTTTCAGGGATATATTGTGCTCCCTTATAGTTATGTAAGATTTTATAATTAGTTTTGGTGTTATTTTAATAAATTGATTTGAGACAGGCAGTTCAGTTCTCGGGATGAAATTCACTATTACTAATACTATCTATTTAATATTGACTGGACGCTCAAATACTTCCCATTTCCCATACCACAAGACTCTTCGTTTCCGAAATTATGTAAAACTATTGAAAAGTAACTTAGGTACCTATACTAATTTGCTACTCACTTGATTTTTTAGCTTTGAATATGTTTGGAATTTGTTGTAACAAACCAATTCCCAGCTATGGACTCGTAGGAATCGTGACTAGAAATTAGAAAACTGATTAATATTTTAATTAAACGGTACTTACTGTCAAACGCATGATAATTTGGGCGATTTATTTGATATACAGGTATTTTATGGCCTTTAAAATAGGTAAACAAATACTTACAACGTATGCTACAATTACAAATACATATAATCCAAATACGTATACCTATACTATTTGGCAAAAAGGCATGTTCTCGTAATAACCTAAAACTAAAAGAATGCGTCTTCAGGATAATTTTTAATTTAAAAATGCTGTTGAAAAAAATTGGTCAGGCCATTTTATCCTGCTTCCATTTTAAATACTGCACCAATGCAAGGCAAGGCGTGCTCTACTCCCGCGAATTTTCAAAATCTTGGTGTGAAAGCAACGCACACCTACCTGTTGGCCTTCACAAATCGTAAAGCCAAGGTCGACGTGTGACGTGTGTGTGTGTCGTTTTGCTTTCGTTCGCCTGCCGCTGCCCTTATCACTGCACTGCCAGCGTTACAGCTCGACATAAGATAACCTTGTGATTTGAACTCTGACCTTTGCTGAAAGTACGCGGCAGAGGGATGCCTGACCTAAACTTGGTTCTCGATCCGGCTATCAGGATCTGGGTTTTTGTCCCAATTGGAATTATTGCCTTTCTGCTTGGAATTATTCGGCACTATGTTTCTGTTTTGTTTGAACCTTTGAAGAACGACAGAGGCGGATCAGGTCAAGGAGACTCATGCTTTGATTCGAGGTCGGCTTCTACATGAGAACGGACATCTTATTCCGGAAGCCAGCTACCAGATGCGGAAGGCCTTCTTCAATGACGAGGAGGAAGGTTATTTCATGAAACAACTCCGTGCACCAGCTCCACCCAGACCGAATCCATTGACTGACCCCAGCATGATGACTGAAGCTGTCAAGGGCAATGTCACGAATGTTCTATCCTATGATGGTTATTGGTGGTTGGATTAACTATACATTCTCGGGATTTGTCACCACAAGGGGTACTAAATACAATATTTTAGGCGTTTTACGAATAACGTTCGATGGCAAACTATGAACTATCGGTGTCTGATATTGCTGTATTTTTTAAAATCTTTGTAGTTCCGTTCCCATTGACGGTTCGATTCAAGTCAATGCTCCAGCGAGAAGTTGACCTGCTGGACCTGGATGCTTCATGGGTTTCTTCGGCCTCGTGGTATTTTCTCAATGTCTTTGGGCATACAAAGTCTCTACCCGCTAGTATTGGGGGAGGATCATGCTGCGGACCAAATGCGCTTCATGCAAGATCAAATTTCGGGATTGACAATGAGAGGACCGCAAGACATGAAGGCCGCGTTTCGATCTGCCTGGGAGGATTTGGAATGTGCTCCACACTCATGGACGCTCAAAGATTCTTGGAAGAAATTTGCCGAGCGTCTTCGATCTCAAAACAAAGACACGGAGTAACATGAAGAAAAGACTGCGAATTGCCTCATGATCATGAAGAAATAACAGTTGTGCCAATAACTTAAAAAAATCAAGCCGAATCAAATATAAACGCTTATAAAGATTCACAGGGTATATCACATAGTTAAGCAGCATTTGGTACATGATTAATAATTTTCTAAGTATTAGTAAGAGACGGGAATTCTAAATTTTCTTAAAATTGTATAAACCTTAGATTAGACCAGACCAGGAGTGTCCTGATCAGTACCATATTATTAGCTTCCCAATAATCGTGAATTAGACACGTAAGATTTATACTGTGAATTGTACTTGTGAAACGATATGCTACTCTTCAGACGTAATGGACGGATTTCGAGGAAACTATATGCATTGTACATTATTATGTAAAATAAAACGTTAATTAAGGTTACATTCGTGTGCTCAGAATTACTAGTTTTTGGTTATACTTTTAGTTTACAAGACTTTTTAATTATTTTTTATTGGTATCTTGGTAAAACACGTGGTGGACTAGACAAATTCTAATTCCTTTTTATGAACTAATCTGAGGAAATGCGGTTAAGTTAAAGCGAACGGCTAATTTAAATGACATAAAGTTAAGCGCGATAGAAGGTCTTAATTTGGTTATATTGCCTGAAAATTAATGTGAATTAGCAACAATTAGTGGAAATGATTATTTGAAACAGTGAAATGGATAGCTCCAATGTATAAATAGCAAATGCAAGGCAATACCGACGAAAACCATTCTCAAATTTAGACTCGACCTATCCATCACAACGCTATATTTTCGAAATTAATATGTTTTCCCGAGGTTTCTGTCTCATTGCTGTCGTGGCTTGTTTGGCGCTGATTGGATGCGCCCAGGGCGAGGAGGAAAATAGTAAGCAGTGAACAAATATTCGTTTCTCATTTTGCGTATTTGATCGTCAAAACACCAGTATTCTTAATTTTTTTTACCGTTTCAGAACCATGGCCAGAAGGGTGTCCAGAAGGCGTTGCTCGAAATACAGCTTTCCCTCATCCAGACTGTGACTACAATTGCAGGTGTAACGGTGCTGGCCTGCCTGTATGCCCCAGAATTGCCTGCAGACCAAGATCCGGTTGATTTTGATCAGTGGAAACTCGCATCTGTTTCTCTAAATTACAAATTTGACTAAATTTTACTGGCTGAGATTATTCGAATAAAGTTTTTGAACAAACGGGATAATATGCTAATATAAAACTCATCAGATTAAACGACCTGAGGTTGAGTGAGTGTGTACTCATGAAAATTTGCCGGGCGGAAACACTTGGCATTAGCATTAAAAACTACTTGGTAAAAGGAGCAATGCAAAAAATGCAGTGACATGTTCAGCGATGATCGCATTTTATTTTTTTTGGATTATTACCAGGTAAATTCCCATAACTGAACTTCCCTAAAAATCTAACGCATATGTCAATTTTTCTTTTTTATTTCGTTTTGCTAAATATCAGAAACATAATTGTGTGCTCTTTTTACAGTTACAAATATGAAATTAGCATTTTCACGCGCTGACCTAAAGCTTTATATCATTAATTTATTTTCCCTTAATTTTGTTTTCAATAATTGCTTATTTTGCGTAGGTATACAAAATAATAATTACATAGCAAGCTAGTAAAGTATGCAATATATATTTGTGACATGTCAATTATAAATATAATTAAATCTCAATTGGTACTCACAGCCTGGAATCACAGAACATCATATTTAAAGCGAGCGTGACAGCTATGTATACCATTTTAGTACAAATCGTAACTTCCCTGGCTATCCAGGCTTACGTCAATACTACTTTTAGTAATAGAATTTTAATTTTCACTACTTTTAGACAAATATAATGTGGAATATAAGGCTAAATACTTATTAGCATAAAGATTAAATGTAAAGCTAGCTACGTGTTTAAGCTGCCCGAAAAATTGAACACATTAGAGTTGGAAAACTTGCTTAAATTGATTCTCATAATATTCAAATGAAATTGAATATATAAAAGCCCTTATTTACGCCAGAGTAGAACATAAAATAATTACTATTATACCAATTAAGAAAAGGATTAGGTAAAGTGATACCCAATTTCGTCCCTCGTATCCGATATTTCCGTAGCAAAATTTGAGCAGGGGAACCCCACTGCACTGCGGTGAGAAAAAGGCCCCGCACTGTTCAAATTTAAAAAAAAACGGAATTAGTTAAATATTTTAATGGTACTCCATTATATTAAATGCTAAATACTCAACAAATTTAGCTAATGGCATGTAGACTTGTTTTATTTTTAATGAAACTCGAACTCAGGCTTACAATCATCATCACAGCTGCCAAAATAAGAGCCCTGGAGTTAGAATCCACTTGTGGCTGGAACTTGACCTCGTGACCCGTTTCATAATCCTTTTGTGAAATAGTTGCAACAGCAGTCCCATTCGAGTAAATTAAATACTCTTTAATACAGCAAGCATTGCAATAATAGCATCCTAAGCACTTCGTTGTCGTATTTGGTTTCAACTCCATTTCTGGGTCTCCAGCTTTACGCAAAATCCTGAACGATCTGTCATGACTAGACCCAATGATGATATCACCTAACACCGAATCTCCAGCTGTCACGCTTGTAATCTGAATAAAATTTGAGTATTTGTGGTTAATATATTCCGAAAATGATGGGCAGTGGAAAAGCGCAGCTGTAACTTAATACCTGTCCATTTCGGTCCGATTTAAAATTTAAACACAATCTTTCCTTCAATGGCAGGGTCTGTCCAGTTACCGTGTCCTCCACCGCTGATAAAGTTCAAGGTAGTCACTTCAATCTTCTTGACATTCAGCACATAATCTCCGGGACCATTCCGAATAAGGGCAGACATACCATGACCTTCTTCTGCCAGCGGAATGGCATTAGTGTGCACATAAAGCGCATCATACTGGAGAAGAAAGTCCAAGGGACTCAAAGCCGATAGCGGAGCGTCGAGTTGACCTGACGCGGGCTGGTTTAAAATTGGGTAAACTGACCCATGACTATTCGGATTACTCTTAGCGTCCATTGGGATGGCAGTGAACTTGAAATCCATATCCTTAGAAAATGGCTCCAATTGGAATTAATAGGAATGGAATATTTCCTTTTTCAGAGTCAATGTTAATACCACCTTTCTAATAAATAACACTGGTGTAGCAGAGTATGTCCGAAATCGGACTTAATTCGATTCTACATTCGACTAGAGTAACAAAAGACAGTCGACCTGAATATCTTCCCTAGTTCCACGCCGGTCAAAAATATCTTGCTTCTCTTGCCAGAGTGTCTAAAAGTGTAAAGAGCTTTTGTTATAGAAAAGTGTGCATAGGTATAAATACCTAGGCTCAAGGCTAAACGAATTCTATAAAACTCTCTGCTAAAACGAGTAAGCCGATTCCGAGTCCGAGTCCTGCAAATGCAAATGAGACGCCGACTTTTTTTTGTCTACAGATTTGCCTACAGATTTGCACTGTGTAGTGTAAAGTGTAATGTGTAAGCGTCGTCTTCTGTTCTGCAGAGATGAGACTAATACTTGCTTTAGTTGATTTGATATTGATAGAGAGTCTTGTCTGGAGTCCTTAATTAAATTCGAATGTTAATGGCGCTTTGCAGCTGCCAGTCTCATAGACAATCTTGCATAACGGTTTAAACGAAAGCATTATGTGTGGAGTGAGAGACCGGCCGTTTAGACTATTCAAACATTTGGAAAAGTCTGACATAGCATAGTTAGCATATACATTAAGAAGACTAATAGTGTTGTTTATTTACAGTGACTTTTTGTGTTTAAATTTCATACCTATATTCTACATATTATGATTGCTGAAGCATTTTAGCGCCTGGAGCAAGCAAAACTGCTCAAATACATGCTTGTTTTTAAAGCATTTTAAAGCATATAATTTATTGCCAGAAATACGGTTTGTTTTTCTCTAGATATTTAGGCGGAATCGATTGCTTTGACCGTTTTATTTCAGATTCGAAATAGTAATCCTAAGTCAGGTAGACACTACTGCCTGCATATTACGAAATTTCAAGTGAAAATTTGATTATAAATATTAACGCTTGTTTTAAAATCAGCATTAAGGACCAGTAAAATATGCTACGAATTCATTCGTGACATTATTAGACGTGTCGATGCAATGTACAATGCTTCAAATAAAAAAAAATCAGAACCAAGAACCAAAACTAAGCATTCTGTGAGTTACACGAAAAGCTAGCTAGTCGCAACTGTTTACTTCGTCTATGGAAATGTTAAAATTACAAAATCCGAATTCTAAACATCATCACGATCACGAAGGCGAAGGTTTAAAAAAAAATCAATATACTACTGTACCTACAGAAATTATACTCCAAATATTAAAATATTGCCATCAAATTTAGTGATTCTTATGCTATATCGAAGCTTATTATTCTATCCATAAAATAGGCCAAAATCCGTTTCCCTTTATTAATAAAGTATTTAGCTATTAAAGACATTCGTGGCAAACGTTTGTGTCATATGCCTATGCCTATACTACGCCATGATTCCTAAAATTATTCGTTTTATGAGCCACATCATTAAATTTCGTTAGGTATACATTTAATCTTTAATGCTGCTGGTGTTTTATTTATCGAAGGATGCCAGTTATCACTAAGCCGCCAATGAAAACTTGTGGAAACAACTTACTTCAAAATTTATAACCACAAAAGAAGCAATTAAGGACGTCCGGTTGTAACAAACACTTAAATAAAATAAAATCCTCGAAAAATAAATCAAAAAACGACGTGAAAATTGAATGCAGTAAGAAAAACGCAGTACACCGTGGCCAGGAATTCTAGATTTTCAAAATGTTCGTGGAAACGGAAACATTACTGTATTTACACAAATCCATGAAGTTAGCTCAATGGTTCGGCGTTCTGAGAATCATTCCGAAATTGATTGACGAACGAAGAATTGAATTGAACAGATCCTTGCTGTTTGCGATATACGCTTGGATTCCGAGATTAGGAAATTTCGTTGGTCTCTACGTCGTAACCTCGTCCCTATTGTTCACAACGCACTTAAAGTTCGTCAAGGGACTACTGAACTATTCCTTCTGGATCTTCTGGATTGGATTTATGATTGTGGTACTTTTCAACATTTTACTTGACCATGTGTATCGAAAGCATGCTGGGCTTATAGCCTACACATTCAGAAGCTTATTTGATATTTTGGATAGGGTTGACGGTAAGTTCGGCCATAATGTGAGAAATTTTCGCAGGAGTTTTATGTATGAATTTTTCATTTACAGGCTACAGCCATACTTGCGCAAAAGCGGAACTCTTGGCTGACAAGAAGCTTGATCAAAAGACCCAAATCGTTCTCGCATTTATGTACTACGGTGCAACAGTCGCAACTCCAATCGTGTTTTGTTTTATCGCACCTATTTTGTACTGGAACGAAATAATTATCTTATTCGAGTTCAGATTTCGACAAGTGGAAAGTGTTCTGGGTCTTTCGCGGGCATCGGATCTTGCCATTGTTTTATTTATTCTCTTCATTATGCTCCCGCTACATATCTATTTTACGTTCTGCCTCATTTCAAGAATGCTACCTATAATTATGATGTCAACTTTATTGGGAATCTACTCAAGGCATACTGTGGCTCGGAAAATAAAGTTAGTTAACTAACAATGACATATGGCATGTGCGCGGTAGCTTTCGATAACGAAATCAATTTTTATTTCAGTTTCGATACGGAAGGTGCAGCATCTCCAGAGCTTTTTCCCCGAAGCTTACACCACCCGAAGAACAGTATGCGAATTTACCATGGCGTGTTTTTGGCATCTAAAATCATTTCTACTTTCACTTCTACACTGGTTGGATTCGGTCAAGTGACTATTCTACTTCTTTGTGTTTTCTTCATCTTTTTCGCATTTGGTAAAATTGGAACGCCTGGAGAAAAAGCTTTGAGCGTACTGAGTTTGACTTTTGTCGGGATTTATGGAACATTTACTATTTATATACTTGGAGAAATATATGTTAAATCTGGAGAGTTGTTGGACTCTTGGAAAAGGAAGTATTTTGGAAATATGAAAAATCTGACAAGTACTGATTGGAATATTGAATTCAGAGTGCTGATGTCATTACAGAAAATGAAGTTTTATGTTGCGGATGCATATTTCTTGGATCAGAACAGTGTACTGGTTCTGTGGCAGCAAATTATTGATAAAACCATTCTTGCATTTTCGCTTCAGTATATTATATTTAAAGCTAGTAACAGGCTGCAGGAGGCCATTGTTCAAGAAAATCTTTAAATAACTTATGAAGGAAATAAAACTGCCTGATTCCGGCAACTCGCTTCTAATAAGTCAATCAATGAAATCGTTTACAAGTTTGCCACTTTGCCCTGCTTGCGGCCATTTTAAAAATTTGATTAATCCGAATTATGTAAATGCTCTTATCCCACGTATTATGGCGTAATTCGATTCCAATATAATTTAGGATTACACAACCTATTTATCTGGTTGATACTTGATTGACATAATTCAAGAGGAGGTAATTGCAAGTATGTACATGAGATTAGATTAATTAGAGCACAATAGTCACAGAAGACTTCGTAAAATTCTACAAGCCTGGATTATCAGAGGAAAGGCTGGGCTGGGCTTCAAAAATAATTTCTACTGTAGGAGGAATTATCGCTTTTCTTCTTGTATTTGTGATTGCAGTGCTAAACAAAAAAGAAGTAGATAGTCATTAAAAAACATGTTTGAACTCCCTTGACCCCGAGGTTATGTTTGGGATGGGTTCAAGGTCATGCCTGAGGTAGTTTTCAAGGTCATGCGTGGGCGTGGGAA